>VUQH01076294.1:4192-33296 GCA_015106775.1 Etroplus canarensis
AATGAGCTGAAATGGTGAAAACTAATCAGCTTCATCCATCGACATCACCATCCTTAATAACTTTGCTAACTCTTCACACAGCACCGCGATCGGCTCAGAACGCCGCACATTTAACGGTTTAACGACCTAATCTGTCTCTCCGTAGTGTAGGGGTTTACACATTCGCCTTACAAGTGAAAGGTTCCTGGGTTTGACTATAGGTGGGGACACAAGCCTCTCCCACCATGGAGGGTTGCAGCAGGAAGGCCATCCAGTGTAAAAACAGATGCCAAATTACCGATGCTGATCAATCTGCTTCGGTGACCCCTTGAGGAATGTAATAGGGAGAAGCTGAAGAGCCCAAACGACGGGAATAATGACATTCCCATCAGCTTTGCTATACTTTGTTACTATAAACAGTGAACATGTTCAGTATGTTACCTTCTAAACACTACAAACACACTAACCACCGTATCTACTGAAATTATGTTCGCTAACGTTCAAACTCCACTTTTTGCCCTATTACAGTTATGACGCTCATAGCAACGTGATGTCAGATTTTTGTCTTTTACCTTGTATTGATTAATCTAGTGTCCCCGTAGTGCAGTGGTTTACACATTCGCCTTCCAAGCAAAAGGTGCCTGATTCAATTCCAGGTGGGGACACAAGCCCCTCTCCCCATGGAGGGTTGTGTCATGAAGGGCAGCTGGCATTAAACCTCTGCGAAATTACCAAAGCGGATTAATCCGCTGAGGCGACCTCTTGGGGAGAGTACAAGGGAGCAGCTGAAGGTACATTGCATTTTACTGATTAATCTGGAAAAATATGTATGAATTAAACACTGAAATCAACACATTTGGGTAGACCCGAGGGAAGTTCTGAAAAACAGCAAAAAAATTAAAAGAAAAATCAGTAAAATAAGTTTGCAAATGATATCAATGCAGTGAAGAAGGGTACTAGAGCCATCCATTTCCCTCCACTTGTCCAAATCAGGGTTGGAGCAGGGCTGGCGCCTAGCCCCAGCCATCATGGGGTGAGAGTTGGAGTCCACCCTGGACAGGTCACCAGTCTGTGACGGGGCTAACACAGAGAGACAGACAACCATTCACGCTCACATTCACACCCATGGCCAATTTAGAATCGCCAGTTTGCCTAACGTCTGCACGTCTTTAGACTGCGGGAGGAAGCCAGAGTACTCAGAGAGAACCCACACAGGCACACAGAGAACATGCTGCTCCTCACAGAGAGGCCCCAGCTAGGCTATTAGGTCAACATAAAGACTGTCAATAATTCAGCACTACTAAACATTCTCATAATAAATCTGCCTTCATTTAAAGTTACACCACGAGTGTACGATTGAAAAGCGGTTGCTTGTACCAGTCCGTTGTGGTGAAGAGGGAGCTGCAGATTGACCGGCCGATCCACGTTCTCACCCTCACGGGCTCGGGGTAGTGGCTTAAAGAATGAGATCACGGATACAAGCAGCAGAAAATAGAGATTATCTCTTGGATGGCTTGGGAACATCTTGATACTCCCCCCGCCTGGATGGGCTGGAGAGGGAGAGCTGGGGGTCTCTACTTAGAGCGCTGCCCCCGTGACCTGGACAAGCTGCAGAAAATAGATGGATGGACGCACCGTGAGTGTTTCCTGGAAGGAAACAAAATAGTTGCTTTCGATGCCACTAAAAATAAATGATCCATTTTCCAAATTTGCACCGACTGTTTCCCACTCACTTTCTGATGACCGTGTTGCTCACAGTGTGCACCGGCAGTGAGAGCTGATGATAACGCAAAGCTGTGTCTACAGTAGTGAAAACATTACTGAGCCACTTTGACAACGTACTAGAATAATGTCAGCGCGAGTGTGCTAGCATAAGCTACAGTTCACACAGGGGAAGGAACTTTACACTCCGAGCCCTGGTGTCGCCCCTCTCTTACTCCAGTCTGCTGCACTTTAATGCAGGTCCCACGCCCACAGACCTGCTGTACTGATGTGAACACAGAGAGGGCTATTTACTTTAGATAGATCTTGTCCAGATGGAGAGATTTCTGTTGGTCTTAAGCATTGGTGATACTGTTTTTCTTCCTTTCTTTTTTTTTTTTTTCTTGTTTTCACACCACCTTCCACCTAAACGCAACCTTTCCTCTGATCACATTTGATTAGTAGATATCTTGTATTTATCAGTGTTAAAACATGAGGAAGGTGTCATTTCTTCTGATTCCATTTCAGAGAAAAAGCTTTTCATTTTGGAGCTTCTTGTGTGGGAAAAACAAAAAAAATAAACAAGCTGTTTTTTGAGCTTCTTGCGTGTTCTCATCAGTGGTCTCATTTTTACCGTCTTCAGCGGCCACGCGTATTTGCTCCTAACGTCTGCTAAACGGCTAACATTTCTGCCCAATCTTGTCTTCAGAGCCTCCAGATTAAGTTTAAATGAGATTTTACAGTAAAATTTTTAGGCATTTTGGCTTGTTGACATAAATTTTAGCATACTGCATGCATAGTTTGAGCAATACACGTCAGCTCATAAGGATTACTGTATGGCACATGCTGCATGACTGGGCTGCATCCAGAAAAACAAACACCGTGAGGACCCGACTCGAAAGACATCATTCTTGTACCATTAATAACCAGCCAAGCACAAACGGGCAGCAGAGATGCTGCCGAGACTTTCATCGTTGCCGCAGCAGTCCAGCAGGTGAAAAGATCATTTTCAAACCTGGTGTGACGCACTCTGAGCCACAAACATTTTAAAAAATGAAGATCGGCACGATCTCGCGTTTTAAAATGCGTAGACGTTGTTTTCAGTGAATCTGAGACGATGAGCCACGAGCTTTGCTTTATGACCTGTCATATTTTCTAATGTTCTGATGACGTTTCAGCCTTTTCTCAAGAGTCAAGCTTTCTCTCTCCACAAAGAAAATACATCTGACAGATTCCTATGAAATGTACAGGCAAAATATAAAATCTGATTAACTAAATTATTTTTGATGTTGGGTAATAAGTCATTTTATCTGTGTGGCTTTACCATTCTCTCACATCGCTGTGGTGGAATTTTGGCCCACTCTCCTTTACGAGTTCATTGAGGCTTGTGGGCGTTCGTTACGCAAAGACAGGTGGAGATCTGGACTTTGAGTGGGCCATTGCAGCACCTTGATTATTTTCTTTTTCAAACTAACCTATTGGAGAGTTGCTGGTGTGCTTGGGATCATCGTCCTGTTTCATAACCCGATTTGGGCCAAGGTTTAGCTGTCAGATATTTGACTAGAATACTTCAGTTTACGGAGGAATTCAACGGTCAACTCAGTGACTGCAAGGTGCCTGGGTCAAACAAAGCCCAAATCATCAGCCCTCCACTACCATACTTGACAGCTGGTGTGAGGTTTAATTCCTATGGCAGCAGTAAGGGTGTACTTAGTATTTTGCAGGACTGCATATAATCCACTGACTGTATTTGGTCTGTACTGATCTGTAGCTACTGGTTGCATAAAATGGGCACTAGCTACAAAAATTGGATTATTTTAAAAGTTAAACAGTCTGGCTTAAATCATTTTTTTCTTCATCAAATGGTGAAAGGAAAGCAGGAAAATGCAGAGATTTCTGCAGTACGTGGTTCAATAATGTCACCTCTGAAAGAGGCAAGGCAAACTGTGAAATCACAGAGAAAAGATGGACCTTGCCACTGTGTCGTCATCCGTCGGTTAATGAAGTCCATTGTGTAGCCTCCAGTTCAGCACTTTAACCATCGCCATCTTAACTTTTTAAAAATCAGACGTCACAAGTGTGGGGCAAAAGTCCTTCACCAATGGCTATACCCTGGTTTATCTTCTCTTCTTAAGCTGTCCATAATTTACAAAATTAACATCGAGGTGTATTGAATAAGATGTGAAATTTGCTACTGAGGCCGTAAGATGATGAAGAAAGTGTCAGAGCAAAGGAGCCTGTTCTCATAAACTTCTATGAAAATTCTTCTTGTGACCACAGGAGCCCCCTACTGGCGATTAAAAGGAATGCAGGTTTAAGACTCTTCCGCATCGGCTTCACTTTCCAGACCTGACCTACCGCCAACTTTCATGTACAGTCTGTGCCTGCAGTCCATCAAGAAATATGCATCTCTCTAACCCCGTCGCTCCTTCATCCTTTGAGCTTAACATTTGCCTGTAAATGGAGTATGTAATTTTAATCAGCACTTAAAGTGAAAACGCATTTGTACACACCCTACCTTTTCTCTCTCTGTCTTCATTGCTAGACTTTGCCTTCCATGATGTGCTTGCTCCACTCCAGCCTGCAGCAAATGGATGACAGCGGGAAAGACTGCAGGTATATCAGCTGTCTGTATTATCTGACCTGGGTAAACAAAGCAGAGAACAGCCGGGCCCTTGTAGCTCTGGACGGGTGGCCCCACACACACCACCTTCTCTCTGCTTCAGCACACAGAAAGGGGAGCGGGGGGCTCCTCCAGCTGCAGAAACCCTCTCTGCAGAGCAGGGTTATAGGAGCAGACACAGGAGTTTCCACTTATCATGATCATTTTACATCTTGCATAATCTCACACTGCTCGACATTGCAGTTCTCTGATGTGTCAGTGGAGATTCTTGCTTGCGCCTCAGCTCCCACTCACAAAGATTAAAATGGCATGCCATAACTCAGACAGAAGGGGCATCTCATTGCTGCTAATTGAAATGCATCGCTTTCATTGTGTTGAGCTGCAAGGTCGCTGGTGGGAAATATCCACCCACAGAAATGACAAATCCAAAGTTTATGAGGGACACATTAACAGCAGTGAGTCAGCGCTTCATTTAGACAGGGCTAGATGTCAACGACCATTTTCCTGTTGTGTGTTGGAATCAAAATGAATGAACACGAATGTCACCTTACAGGACTTCTGGGTAATAAAGTCTGACCTTTCTACCACATTTCCCTGAAACGCAGGCCAACAAATCACACGCTGCAGGTATTTGTTATGTCTGCAGTTATTAATAATGACAGTTTATGCATAAACCGTACTTAAATGATGGACGTAAGGGACACAAGCACCTCTCACCGTGGAGGGTTGCGTCAGGAAGGGCATCCGGGGTAAAACCTCTGCAAAATTACCAATGTGAATTAATCTGCTGTGGTGACACCTTGGGGACAATACAAGGGAGCAGCCGAAGGAACGTAAGCATTGTGTCATCACTTATTGTTTTGCTGGCGAGCATATTCAAGTTTTATGACTTTAAACCATATCAGTGTGCTAAGTTATGCGCCAACACTAGGGAGCTTGACTATAGACAAAATTATTGGGCCACGCCTCGAAATCACTGAATTTTGGCGTTTCATTCAGTCCCATTGCCACAGATGTATAAAACTGAGCGCCCAGCCACACACAGTCTGCCTGTACAAACATTGGTGAAAAAATAAAGAGCTCACTGAATTCAACCTTGATACTGTAATAGGACTGCAAAAAGCCTTTCTTCCCTCCTAGATATTTCACCATCAGCAACTCATCCGTGAAGTGTGGGGCCATGTAAAATTTAGAGAGCGGGGTCACTGAGTGCTGAGTTGCATAGTATGTAAAAGTCCCCAACTCTCTGCTGACTCAATAACTATAGAGTTCCAAACCTCCTCTGGCATTTACATCAGCACAAAAACTGTGCACCAGGAGCTTCCGTGGGTTTCCATGGCTGAGCAGCTGCATGCAAACCTTACTTCACTAAGCACAATGCCAAGCGTCAGATGGAGTGGTGTAAAGAATGCTGCCACTGGACTCTGGAGCAGTGGAAACATGTTCTGCAGAGTGAT
Organism: Etroplus canarensis; assembly: GCA_015106775.1. Taxonomy (NCBI): domain Eukaryota; kingdom Metazoa; phylum Chordata; class Actinopteri; order Cichliformes; family Cichlidae; genus Etroplus; species Etroplus canarensis. The sequence continues at coordinate 9,953 of VUQH01076294.1, forward strand.
GAATCACACCTCTCTGTCTGGCTGTCTGATGGATGAGTGTGGCTTTAGCAAATGCCAGGAGAACAACTGTAAAGTTTGGTGGAGGAGGGAAGATGCTATGTGGTTGTTTTTCTGGGGTTTCCTGGAGGAAAATCTTAATGCTATGACATTTTGGACAATTCTCCCACCCTCTCCTTTGCATCCTCTTCTGTGACTCCAGCCTGGCAGCTCCATTTTCAACATCCTTAGTCCAGTATATCCAAATCATCTCAGCCTTGCCTCTCTGTCTCCAAATTGCTCAACCTGAGCTGTCTCCTCTGATGGACTCATTTCTAATCCTGTCCATCCTGGTCACTCCCTGTGACAATCTCAGCGTCTTCAATTCCAGCTCTGCCTCCTGTCTTTTTGTTAGCACCACCATCTCCAGACCATATATAATAACAGGTCTCACTACCATCTTGTAAACCTTCCCTTTCATTCTTGCCGCTATCCTTCCGTCATAAAGCACCCCTGATACTCATCTCCACTCTGCCTGCACTCTTCTTCACCTCGCTTTTGCACTTTGGATGGTTGACCCCAGGTATTTATAAATGGCCAAAAAAAAAACCATGCTGTGACAAAATGGTAACAGCTCCTAAGCTCAGAAAAAATACATGCTTTCAAGGGTGGCCTCCTTATCTTGGTTCAGCATCACCTCAAACATTATTACTCTGCACAGTAAATCATTAATGACTGGGCAGACTTGTTTTGTGATGCATTCTAGCCCTTCTCCATTGTCTACTGGTGCATCTGTGAGATAAAACCTCCCCCCAAAAGCCAGATATGGGTCAACTCTTCTAGCATTGTGAATGGGATTAAAAAAACAAACAAAACATTTTCCTCTCAGCCCTGCAAACCAAAGCTATTCCTGTGTCCTCCCATCCTGCTCTGCAGGTGGACCACAGGTCATACGTTTTATGCTCACGCTGTAGTTTTGTCGTAAATACATTTCCATGCTCTTTGAGGGCAGTCAAGTTGTCACAGTGATGAATGGCCCAGAATATGAGAGCTCAGTGGGGAGAACAAAGCAAAACAGTGCATGCCAGGCTTATTGCTCTGACTACAGCCACTCTCGCTGTTCTGTGAGAATTAAAGTGTCCATCAAGTTAATATCAGGGAACTAGAGTTACAGTAGGTGTTAAAGTCAGTTCAAAGAGAGTGTGTATAAAATGATTCAGAATAATAAGGAAACAATTAATTTTATAGGTTCATTGTTTGCCAGTAATTTATTACAGGTGTGCTATAGTGGTACCGTTTATGGATGAAATACCTTTAAAGCTGCAAAATAATTTTTTTAGGACTGAGATGTTCACTTGCATAGAAAGTGTTATTTAAACATTACCTGCCTGGCTGCACTGTGCCAACTGTAAAGTTTGGTGGATGAAGGATGATACCATGGGGTTGTTTTTCTTGGTTGGTCAAGGCCCCTTAATTTCGGTGAAGAAAAACCTTAATGCTTCAGCTTACCATGACATTTTCGACGATTTTACGCTTCCGACTTTGTGGAAAGGCCCTTTTCTGCTCCAGCATGAATGTACACCAGTGCACGATGTAAGGTCCATAATGGTAGGGTAGGATGAGTTTGGTGCGGAGGGACTTGACTGGCCCGCTCAGAACCCAGACCTCAACCCCATCCAACACCTTTGGAATAAAACAGAATGAACATCTGAGCCAGGCCCTCTTGCCCAACATCAGTGTCTGACCTTACAACTCTTGTAGAAAGCCTTCCTAGGAGAGTGGAAGCTGTTCTAGCTGTAAAGGGGGAATACCTCTCTATATTAATGTCTTTGGATTTAGAATGGGATGTTATAAAAGTTCCTGTAGGTGGTCAAATCCTTTTGTCCATACGGTGCAGATTCAACACAGAAGTATAAATTAAACTTTAGTTGTCATAGGGCAAATGGCTGGGGTGCACCCTGAGCAGGTCGCCAGTCCATTGCAGGACCAACACAAAGACAGCCACTCTCACAGTAATACTTAGGCTCAGTTTTAGGATCACTAGTTAACTAAGAAACATGTAGGAGCCACCAGATGTCATTCCAACAGAGCACCTTTGGGATGTAGTGGAAAGGGAGATTCTCGTCGTGGACGTGCAGCCGACAAATCTGCAGCATTTGTGTGATGTTATCGTGTCAATATGGACCGAAATCTCTGAGAATGTTTCCAGCACCTTGTTGAGTCTATGTCAGAAATAATTAAGGCAGTTCTGCAGGAAAAAGGGGGTTTCCAGAGATTTGCAATGTACAGATGAATGTATGGGCAAGACATAATCCCTCTGCAGCGGAGGTATAATGACCATTGGCTGGGTGATGATTAGGGAGTGTCAGGAAGAAGCATCCATGAATGCATCAGGAAGATGACCCCCCCCGAGACGAGCTGATATAAGAGTGCCTCAGGCAGCTGAAGGTGCACAGTGAGGAGGAAGAGGTGGACAAAGTATTGCGGAAGATCAAGCCCTTCCATAGGATGTATCATCAACAGATAGAAGTAGTGGCAGACACCAAGAAATCAACCTAGTGGCTAGAAAAGACCTGTCTAAAGGGCAGCACAGAGGCTCTTCTCTTGGCAGCACAAGAACAGGCCCTAAACTCCAGATCCATAGAGGCAGGAGTATACCACAGCCGACAGGACCCAAGCTGCAGGCCGTGCAGCGGTGCCCCAGAGACAGACCAGCACGCAGCAGCAGGATGTAAGAAGCATTGAGAAGTACAACCAAGCGTCCGGGAAAGCGTACAGGAGCATCTGTGTCGTATATCAGTTAGAAGCCCCCAAGCGCCGAGGGGAGACCCCTCCAAAGGTGGTTGAGAACAACAGGGCTAAGGTCCTATAGGACTTTAAGTTCCACACAGATAAGCAGCTGCTGGCCAACCAACCAGATATAATGGTGGTTGACAAGGAACAGAAGACTGCAGTTGTGACACATGTGGCTACCCCAGCTGACAGCATCATCAAGAAGGATCGAGCAGTACCAGGCGCTGAAGGATCAACTGATTTGGAAGATAAAAGTCTACAGTCCTCCCAGTGGCAACGGGAGCATTAGGAGCTGTAACCTCCAAACTGGAAGAGTGGCTCCAACAGATTCCAGGCGCAACTCCAGAGGTCTCGGTCTGGTGTTGCGCCTGGAATCTGGTCTGGTGCACTCCTAGGACCAACTAAGATACTGTGCAGAACCTTCTGGTAGAGGATCTGAGCTTGAGGAACACAAACACACACGCACGTAAAAGCACAATAAAATATGTACTTTTTTCAGGGAGAACTACTTGGAAGATAGAAATATTCCACAGAAAAATGACGTGGTAAATAAAAATGACATTTTGATGAAGGATATGAAGGGCCTATGCTTCTGTTGCATTTAATGAATTTGATGTACGTAACACTTTGGAAAAGTGGACACAACACAACATAAAAATAAACAAACTGGTCTTTCTTTTGATTAGCATTCATTTTACAGCCGTCTGAAGCTGCTTTTCAGCCTGAACAGTCCAACAATCAGCGTCCTCTCCACCCGTCAGCGTGGCGTGATTATAGTTTCTGTAGCTCTTTGCCGCTCTCACCGAGCTCATGCATGCAGAACATGCGGGCCAGACTGATGACACGGGAGCTCGTGTTGTAAAATTGATTCCTCAAAACCTGTTTTCTCCCCCGGGCTGAGCGCCTTCACCTCTATCTGCAGTTGGCGGGGAGATAATCATTTTTGTGGATTGTTTTGCTGTCAATGCCTTCTCAACTGGTGCAGTGTTTTACACACATTATACAGTACCGCAGAGATTTAAAGGGCCACTACACACACAGCACGCAACAGCATCGAGGCCACACTTCACCGGCCACATTTTTCTTCTCATTTTTCATGTGTGGCAGCAAACAAACCACGTGTGAGAGAAAGCTAAAGTTACAATTTACAGTTTTGACCACATGAGGGCTGACTGTGTTTCAGCAGTTTCCATCAGCTGCACTGTATTTTGCTCCCCAGAGACGTTATGCCTTTCCAGTTTCCACATGACAGCAGTCAACTTCGTGAGTACAACATAAGTGTTACAAATAGAATTACAGCTGCAGCTAAAGGTTGTTTTCATTACCACTGGTTGTGCGGAACAGTTTAGTCTGTTTGTGAAAAATGAAACGCCGTTTTCAGTTTTCGGTCCAAATATGTTCAGTTTATGTTTTAAAACTGGGGAAAAAAATAGCAAGTCTTCACATTGATGATGAAGTATCCAGAGGAAGATTCACAGTTTTTCCACTGTTTTGTTTGGAAGCGACTAACAGCTTCAGATAACAGCTGACAAATCGAATCCCTGACAAATCATTTCAGCTTCAGTTGTAATAAAATGAGGCTTGGATGTCTTTCCTGCACGACCTTAATGCAGAATAAAGTGAGCTGTGTCGGTGACAGACGTCTGCTCTGCACTGGGATGACGTCAGCGCGCGACCGAGGGACGCGGAGGCTCTGCCGCCCGTGGAGAGCAGCTGGCTTTCAGACTCCGCAGCGCCCGGAGGTCAGCGGGAGGCCTCAGCCCAAACATCCAGGCTTTCATCCACTGCTGGCGAGGACAGGAGCTCACAGGAGGGACTTCGCCAACGCCACCATATGGTCAACGCCACATGCTACATCCACCACCTGACCCGGCACAGTCACCTGGTAGAAAAGGCGCACAAATAAGAAGTGCAGTTTATTTATTTTCCTTTCTATGTGTGACCCAGGGATTTCACACCGTGCAGCACTGAGAAGCAGTGTGAGCTCTACACCTTCAAATCCCGTTAAAATGTCTCAAGAGGACATGGTGATATAAGTCTGTGGACTTCAATCGAAAATCTCTGCAGGGCATGTACAGGTAGAGAGATTTATGACAACTTCACACAGCGAGACATTCTGCTTTTTATGTACTAAAACACACAACATACAGCACTGTGCAAAAGTCTCAAGCCAACCCTCTTTTCTTCACACAGTTCAAAAAATGAAAGGAATACTTTGAAAACACATCAGATCTCAATTGGAAAATACATCATGCTGGATATCTATACTGATATGGACTGGGTAATGCACTGGGAAGAAAAGGATGCCACACTGTTTGATGGAAATGAAAATTATCAACCTACAGATGGCTGAATTTAAAGACACCCCGAAAATCAAAGTGAAAAAATGATGCTGGTCCATTTTGTTGAAATGTCATTGCAGTGACTCAAAATGGTACTCAGCAGTTTGTACGGCCCCCATGTGCTTGTATGCATGTCTGACAATGTCGGGTCATGCTCCTAATGAGACGACAAATGGTATCCTTTAGGATCTCCTCCCAGATCTGGACCAGGACATCACTGAGCTCCTGCACAGTCTGAGGTACAACCTGGCGGCATCGGATGGACCGAAACGTAATCTCCCAGAGGTGTTCTCTTTTAATTAAGTCAGGAGAGAGTGGGGGCCAGTCAATGGTATCAGTTCCTTCATCCTCCAGGTACTGCCTACATACTCTCTTCACATGAGGCCAGGCATTGCTGTGCACCGGGAGGAACCCAGGATCCGCTGCACCAGCGCAGGGTCTGACAGTGGGTCCAAGGATTTCATCTTGATACCCAACGACAGTCAGGGTTCCGCTGCCTAGCGTGTAGCAGTCTGTGCGTCACTCCATGGACATGCCTCTCCAGACCATCACTGACCCACTACCAAACATACTGAATGATGTTACAGGCAGCATTCTCCAGACCCTTTCACGTCTCTCACGTATGTTCAGGGGGAACCTGCTCTCATCCGTGAAAAGCACAGGGCACCAGTGGCAGACCTGCTGATTCTGATATCATATGGCAAATGCCAATCAAGCTCCACGGTGCCAGGCAGTGAGCACAGAGCCCACTAGAGGACATGAGCCCTCAGGCCACCCTCATGAAGTCTGTGATTGTTTGGTCAGAGACATTAACACCAGTGGCCTGCTGGAGGTCAAATTGTAGGGCTCTGGCAGAGCTCATCCCGTTCCTCCCGGCACACAGGAGCAGATACCAGTCCTGGTGATGGGTTAAGGACCTGTCCAGCTCTCCTAGAGTAACTACCTATCTCCTGGAATCTCCTCCATGCTTTTTAGACTGTACTGAGACACACAGAAAACCAATGACACATCCTGGAGGATCCCCTCATGCTACCAGTAGTGACAATAACCTTATAGCTAAATACAAAACAAGTGAAAAAACAGTCAGAAAAGACATGAAGGGAAAAAGTGTCCTCCACTTGTAAAATCATTTGTTGTGGGGGCGGTCTCACTGTCGCCCCTCTAGTGCACCTGTTGTTGATTTCATTAACACAGCAGATGAAACTGATTAGCAACCCCCTCTGCTTTTAACTGACCAGAACAATATCCCAGAAGTTTAACTGAATTGATGTTATACTCTGACTAAAAAGTGTTCCTTTAGTTTTTTGAGCAGTACATTTTGGTACATGGAGCCAGACTTTCTTGTAATGTTTTTAAAGTGCTCTTGAGCAATACTTCTCCAGGCTTTCTGACGGTCTTTCTTTGGACACTGGCTGCTTTTTCACTCATTTTCAGTCCAGTAAACTGGACAAATGGAGGACAAAAAGAAGAGGATGCAGAGATTAAAAAAAAACCAAAAAACGTATCGACAGAAGATTAAAAATACATGATCACCAAAGCCTCATCAGAAATGGTTTTAGTGGAAGGCTGGCTGTCAAGAAGTCCTTCTTAAAGAAGAGAAACAGAGAGAAAAGGCTGAGGTATGTTAATTTAAACAAGAACTGGACTGAAAATCAGTGGCACCTGGTCTCATGGAGTGACGAAACCAAATTTCAAATTTTTGGTTCAAATGGTTTTCAGTGTGTACACAGGAGGTCAGGAGAAGTTCAACGGTAAGTGTGCCCAACCATCTGTAAAACACAGTGGAGGCTCTGTCAAGGTTTTGAGCTGCATTCCAGCCCGTCGTGTTGGGGATCTTGTCAACACTGATGGAATTATGAAAGCAGAAAAGTGCTGTCGGATTTTGATCTGCACCATTAGCTGGAAAGCACCTGACTGGCAATAGCTTGACAATGATCCCAAACGCACTGCCAAAGCAGTAAAAACCCACCGGGATAGAAAAACACGCAATGGAACACCATCAGTCATGGACTGGCCTCTCAAGAGCCCAGACCTCAACATTACTGAAGCAGTGTGGGATCATCTTCACGGAGAACAGCTCAAAAAGCAGCCAACATCCAAAGAAGAGCTCTGGAATGTCCTTCAAGGAGCCTGGAAAAGTATTCCTGAAGACTAATTAAAGAAATTAGAAGAAATCTTGCTTAAGAGAGTTCAGGCTGTGCGTAAGAATAAAGGTGGTCATACCAAATGTTGACTTCCAAGCTGGTTAGAACTGTACAAGCTCTGTTGTTGCCTTACGTGCTGTACTTCCATTTGTGTGTGCACATTCCAGTAAATTGTTGGACAGATTTCCCATTTTCCTAGCAATGTATACAGACATGACTGTTGGCCCAAGGCCTTTGCACTGTCCTGCATCTGTTTTTATACAAGAAATTATGGAAGACCACACGTGTGTGGAAAAAAAAGCACGTTGTTTTGATGCAAAGAAAGAAGAAGTTGGACAAAAATAGTTAACTCAGCTGTGTATTTTTCTCTTTGTTTGCATGACTAATACTGAATCAGTGTCTTACCCGCCATGGGAAGTACTGGTCCTCTTTCTTCCCGATGCCCAAACAACCCCTCACATTCTTCCCCCAGACGAAGAGCTCGCCTCGATCTGCAAAGTAAACATCAAGCATCAGCAAGCTGAGAGGCCAAGCAGGAACGCAGGGCCGCTGCAGTTTAGTAGGATGAGAGATGTAATCATGACTTGAATTGGTAACAATTAGCTTGACGAGGTCTTAAAACTGGAAGTTTTTAACCAACAGTACAGATTTATGGAAAGCTTTTTGACCAATGTGCCATCATCACAGGGAGTTCGCATAATGGTTTGATGCTGTTACTGTTACTTTATGTAGATGATCTTGTTCTGTTGGCTTCTGTCAGCCATGACCTCCAGCTCGCACTAGGGTGGTTTGCCGACAAGTGTGAAGCAACCAGGATGAGAATTAGTACCTGAGTGAGAGAGAGAGCTGAGCGTGGAAGCGAAGCGGTTGATTTACTGGTTGATACATGTTCCCACCCTCACCTATGGCCACAAATTCTGTGACTAAAAGAATGACAACACGTATACAAGGAGCTAAAATGAATTTCCTCAGAGGGGTGTTTGAGTTCAGCTTTAGAGATATGGTTAGGAACTCGATTGTTTGGGAAGGGCTCAGAGTAAAGCCACATCAAAAGGAGCAGTCGAGGTGGTTCAGGCATCTGAATGGAATTCCTCTTGGGTTCCTTCTATGTGAGGTGTTTCAGGCATGTTCTACCAGAGACAGAAGCTCCACCCACCTGATGCTCAAACCTTCTGTTTTCAAAGGGCAGTCAATCAAAAGAAAGTTGGCTTAAACGGCAAGAAGCAAAAACAGCTTGTTTGAGACAGAAGAAGAATTGAGGGGCTGCACCAAGATTAATAAGGACTGATTTGAATGCATAAATTACAAGGATAAAAAAAAAACAGAGCTAGAAATTAGTTTAATAGGTCCACTTTAGGAATTAGGAGAAGAAACTCAAGTCTAGGAATTTTGGAAAATTTAACCAAGCATGTTTTTCATCTTCAAGTCACTCGGAGTTTGTATAACAAGGGTGACAAACATACAGCCCAAGGGCCAGAACTGGCCTACCTAATGTGAAAAATTACAAAGAAGCAGGGCATGCAATGCTGATTGAAAGTATTCACTCCCATTGGATGTGTCACCCTTTTATTGCTTTAATAAATTAAATCAATATAACGGTCAATATAATTTGGCTTTTTTGACAAGAATTTGCACAATAAAATTATTTACTGTCAAAGTGAAAACAGAGTTTTACAAACTAATGTCAATTAATTAAAAATATATAATGTAAAATAAATGTTTGCATAAATTGTCACCCCCTTAGGTCAGTATTTAATAGATGCACTTTTGGCTGCACAGCACTGAGTCTGTGTGGATGTGTCTCAATCAGGCTGGCACATCTGGACACTACCATTTTTTCCCCCCATTCTTAATTAGAAAACAGCTCAAGCTTTGTCGTGAATATCTCTTTTCAAGTCCTTGCAAAAATTCTCAATTGCAGTGAGATCTGGGCTTTGCCAATGCAGAACATTAACCCTGCAGACGAATCTCTTGCAGACTGAGTCAGATTATCCTCCTCATGTTCCCCTCTACCTTTACAAGCCGTCCAGGGCTTGCTGCTGAGAAGCATCCCCAGAGCATGATGCTGCCACCGCCATGCTTCACCATGGAGATGTGCAATGTTTAGTGTATGCCAAACGTAGCGCTAGTCCGATGGTCAAAAAGCTCAATTTTGTCTCATCAGACCAAAGAACCTTCTTCCAATTGACCTTGGAGTCTCCCACGTGCCTTTGGGTGAATTCTGGGCAAGATTTCATATGAGCTTTTTTCAACAGTGGCTTTCTCTTTGCCACTCTCACATACAGCTTTGACTGGTGAAGAATCTGGGTAACAGTTGTTGTATGTACAGACTCTCCCATCTGAGCCACTGAAGCTTTTAGCTCCTTCACAGTGGTCGTAGGTGTCTTGGTAGACTTCCTCACCAGTCGTCTTCTTACCTGGTCACTCAGTTTGTGAGGACGGCCAGCTCTAGGAAGATTTAGACAAGTGCCATACTCCTTCCATGTCTTAATGATAGATTTGACTGAACTCAATGGGATGTCCAGAGAGTTCGAAATCTTTTTGTAGCATCTCCTGAATTATATTTTTCAATTATCTTTTCTCCGAGTTGCTTGGAGTGTTCTTTTGTCTTCACGTTGCAATTGTAGCAGGAATACTGATGAACCAGAGACTGGACCTCCCAGACACAGATGTTTTTATACTACAATCACTTGACACACATCAGCCGCACTCAGGTGATCTCCATTTCAATAACTGTGACACTGCTGGAATCAACTAGCTGTACTTTTGTTGAAATAAGTCATTTCCTTTAGATGAATATTTATGCAAACATTTATTTTACACTCTATATTTTAATTAACGGACATTAGTTTGTAAAACTGTGCTTTTACTTTGACATGACAGAAGCTTTTTTTGTAAATTCTTTTCAAAAAAAGCCAAATTACATTGACCATGTTTAAAATTATCAAAGCGATAAAAGGGTAAAACATCTAAGTGGGGTGAATATTTTCTATCAGGACTGTAAATTTGAACTTTTACAGTTGTCTTACTGACAAAGACATCACCTATGGCCTCTCATACAGAGCAGGTTAGTAAATTATACTTTTCTTGTTCTTTCAGCTGCTCCCTTTAGGGGTCACTACAGCAGATCATTTCCCATCATCTCACCCACTCTTGCATCCTTCTGTGTCTCTCTGTCTTTTTAATTACAGGATGAATTCCAGGTAGTGAGCAATTACTTATTTCTTAAGACTATAGAGCTGACAGTTTTTTCATTTACTACAGTATCATTTCTTTATAATATAAAAAATAACTGTGATGCATTGTTCCTGTCCCAGACTACTTTTCAGTCAGTTAGAATGCTAACTAGCTTTTTGGAGGACTGCAAGTCTGCACATATCCGTCAGCTCTACACAGACAACTGGACACACACCTGTACAGTACTATAAATCCAGCATAAGTGGGTTGTATGTGGCCTATCACGTAAAATGAATGACACTTCTGCCATAGAGGAAACTCTACACAGAAAAGCCCCGTGCCGGCCAGGGTTCAAACACAGTTCCTTTGTTTTTTAGGGAACACCAAACCACCGGTCTAATGATGCATTTGCTTTACTGGTGTTATAGATTTTCTTCTGGGTTCAGAGTTTTTATTTAGCACTGGACAGTTAAAAAAAAATATCGAGATCATTGCAACAGAAGCAGAAACATAATTGTTTTTGCACCAACAGTTCAGTGATAGCTGCAGGGGTTCCCTCTCTGATTTACTAGATTTATTAAATTCAATTTCACAGACTTCTCTCTGTAGCCTTAAAGTCTCTAATCAGCTTTTTTCCCCACACACATGCAGTAGTTCTGCCTCCACAACATGGTTTTTAAAAATCCATGAAGGTAACCTCCTATTTATCAAAACCCCAAGAAACAATCAATGTTTTAGGGAAATGACAAGTCCAACCAAAGTCACTGGTACTGTAAAAAACAGAGAACACTTCTTTCTATTTCAAGTTTTAGTGGTGTTGGATGGTTCCAAACTCTGCGTTTGACTAATAAAACCTGACGATCAGGTGTTTTCAGACGGGTGTCTTCACAATAAAAACACAGACAGAGACTTTTAGATAGACTTTTTCATTTCAGTGCCATAAACAGACTACATTACCTGTGTCTGCGATAAACAGTTTCCCCTGTGGGCACTTCTTCCTCATTTTTAGCACCTCAGACTGTTTGACATTTAACGACTGTGCTGTTCATGAATTTTATGCTTCCGTTTCTTATCATGGCTGGAATCAAAAGGGCAGAAATCTGAACAACGGAGCAGGTATCTTTTAAAGAAGCATCACGGTGAGATGTTGGGTGGCATGGAGTTTTGTTCTGGTGCAGATTTAAAGTGTCTCTCTGTTCATGTATATAAGCACTCTTACCTGTCACTGCTGCAAAATGGCTAAGGCCACACCTGATCCGGGTGACAACTCCTGATGGGTTAAACTCTGACCGTCCAAACAGCATTGGAGGAATCATCTCTGGGGTTGATGATTCTGATAGCTTTGGACCTTTTCCAAGAATGCCAAAGCCCCACACAAACACCTCTCCTTTTTCTGGAGAGACAAAGACACGCGTGCAGTTCAGTCTATAAGGATTTGGACAACAATATTTTTTTTTTTAAATTTTTCTTCTTAACACTACCACAGTTTATTTTAAATAAAATATTCAAATGTGATCGAAGTGCAGACTTTTAACTGTAATCCAACCACAAAGTCCCCCATTTTTGAGCCTCAAAAGTAATGGGACAACTGCATGACGAGCAATTTCATGGCCAGGTGAGGACTGTTTCCTCTTTTTTCCATGACAAACTGAGTAGAGAAAACATCTGGAGTTGATTCCAAGTGTTGAAATTGCAATTTATAGCTGTTCACTGAAACTCTCAATATGAGGTCCAAAGATATATTGATGCGAGTGAAGGAGGCCACTATTAGCCTGTGTATCAGTGAGACAGCAGAAACTTTAGGAGTGGCCAAAACAACAATATGGAACATTCTTAAAAAGAAAGAATGCACTGGCCAGCTCAGCAACACCAAAAGGCCTGGAAGAACACAGAAGACAACTAAAGTGGATGATAACAGGATTCTTTCCACAGTTAAGAAAAACCACTTCACAACATGGAGCAGTCAAACACACTCCTGGGTAGGTGCATCATTGTAGAAGTCTACATTCAAGAGACGCCTTCATGTGTGTAAATACAGAGGGTTTACAACAAGGTGCAAACCACTGATTAAACTCAATAACAGGACAGTCAGATCGCACTTTACCCGGAAACATGCATGAGTCTGTCCAGTTCTGTTAAAAAAAATTATTAGGACAGATAAAACCAAGAAGAGCTTGTACCAGAACAACAGGAACAGAAAAGTATGGAGAAGGAAAAGAGTAGCTAATGATTAGAAGCAAATCACATCATTTGTCAAACATGGGGGAGACATGGGCATGCACGGCTGCCAGTGGAACCAGGTCACTTAATGATGTGACTGCTGATAGATGTAGCAGGATCAATGCTGAAGTGTGCAGGACCATACTTGACTGTGCAAATGGATAATGAGCCAAAGAACACTGCAGAAGGAACCCAAGAGTTTCTTAGGGCAAAGAAATGGGATATGGCCAAGGCAGTCACCTGATCTCAACCCAGCAGAGCAGCTTTTCTGTCACTGAAGAAAAAAAATGACAACATGTCCTCCAATCCAAAGTCAGCGCCCCCAGCGGGAGATAAATCACTTCTGGCCGCTGCAACCATGTGTTTCTGATGACAACGCTGATAGATGAGCTACTGAACCGGTAGGTGTTCAGTTAATATTCCCAAATGAGTTTGAGAACAAAAGTAGCAAGCGCTTATGTTGTTTCACTTTCTTAGTGTAGAAACTAATGGCGTTTATATATAGACTGATTTAGCCAAAGTATGACCAACGTTAGTGACGACTTTCCCTTCAGTGGCTCATCCTGATCCTGTTGTAATTGGTTGGGAAGGTTGAAGGTCAATGAGTGATGACACACCCGGCAGACAAAATTGCCATGACTGCTAAAGGTCTTTTGTTGTCTTTTTCTGTCCTGTCTGGCAGCTTTAGTTGTTTTTTTTAAAACCTGTCCTGTCTGGCAGCTTTAGCGAGTAGAATTATAATCTGAATGCCCTGTTGTGCCAAACACATTTGATTTGCCAAAAGTGGCTCAATAAACTCTCTGCAGGCTCCTCTTGTGGATACATTTCTTTTTCATTTCATTGTTTTTTTATTGCCCAAATTAATATAAATTAATGCCAGAGCTAACAGGTAGGGGACAGAAAAGAGAGAAAAAGAAAAGAAGAGAAAAAGAGAGCACCTCAGAACACCAACCGCTGCATCTGTAACAAAACATAGTTAACAAGCAAACAGCAACTGAAAAAAACAGACATATGATACACAAACATACAATCTGTGTTCTATATGGTGTGTGTGCCTGCCTGTGTGTCACAAAATGCACTTAATGCTGATGTTGATACGCCGCTCCTGTGCTACCCAGGAGCAAAAGACAGACAGAGACATGCCCAGGAGATCCGGACCACACGTCCCAATACCAGCCACGTGCCCACCCCGGGAGGAGCAAGAGAGAGGACCCCGACAGAGTCCCCCAGCGGCCAAAGGGCGGGAGCCCCAGAGGACCCGAAGTGCCAGGCAGCCGACCCCGCCAGAGAACGGCCACCCCCGAGCAGGCCCAAGACGAGGCCCGAGAACCCCGGCGACCAAGAACCAAGAGGTCTCTTAATTTGAAAACTTAAATATTGGTAACAAAATTCTGCATGCAAAGACAGGCGTCATTTTTTGAAGGGCAGTCTCAAAAACGAAGGCAAAGAGACCCACAAACAAGCAGAAACCCACAAACATTACCTGCCTGCCTGCCTGAATTGTTCAGAAAAGTTTACTTCGAGGGGAAATAATGCTATGGGGTTGTTTTTCTGGGGTTGACCTGGGCCCCTTGGTTCCAGTGAATCAAATCTTAATGTTTCAGCTTACCAAGACATTTTGGACAACTCTATGCTTCCAACTTTGTGGGAACAGTTTAAGGAAACCCCTTTTCTGTTCCAGCATAACAGTGCCCAAATACACAAAGCAAGGTCCATAAAGGCATGGTTGGATGAGTTTGGTGTGGAAGAACTTGACTGGACCAAACATAGCCCTGACCTCAACCCTATCCAACGCCTTTGGGATGAATTGAACTAGAGATTGCGAGCCAGGCCCTCTTATCCAACATCAGTGTCTGACCTCACAAATGCACTTCTAGCTGAATGGGGAAAATGTCCCACAGACACACTCCAAAATCTTACAGAAAGCCTGCCCAGAAGATTGGAATCTGTTAATAGCAGTAAAGGGGGGAAATCAACCCCATAAGAATGCCTATGCATTTAGAATGGGATGTCAAGGTGGCCCAATAGATTTGTCTATGGAGTGTACCTACATTGGTGTCATATCCAGTGTATCTTGTGAAATATTGACAAGAGTGAATGAGGAAGAAAGCTGTTAAACTGCTTTTTCCACACAGGTCTAAAAACAGGACCAAAATGTGTCACTCAGTAAGGAATAATTTTTGGAAATTAGCCTGCCAGTTGACTCTGCTGCACTGACAATAAAAAAAACAAACAAAAAAAGCACATTACCTCCAAGTACAGATGAGTAAGAGCTCTATTTTAGCATAGTACACTGATGTTTACCTGAAACAGTGAGTCACAGTCTCTCATCATGTCAAAAAGGTAAATTAACAAACAGACCTGTGGAATCAAACTGGAAGCCAGATACCCACAAACTGTGATGAGTGACGCCACCAAGAGGCCGAGTGTGGAGCGACTGAATGTACGTTTTGCGGCTTTACACTGTTCTGCTGTGAACCCGCACCTTTATTCTTACAAGCCCCACAATAACAGCCACTTTTCTGTTAAAAACATTTTTTTTTTCCCCTGTTTATTTGTGTGAACTGACCGTTGAGAATGGCCACCTGCGTGCCTCCACACGCAGCCTGAACCACCTTTCCGCAGCCTTTCAGAGAAAGCTGACGAGGAGAGTTGATCTGAAAGATAGAAGATAAATAAGAGTTCAGCAATAGCGGAAAACTGTTGTTTATGTGTATACAATAGCTGCTGATGCCTGTTGCATTTCCATAAACAGTTATTCATCTTGTATATTTAGGATTTGGCTTTAGTCTCTCTGCAATATACTGATGACCTCTTCCTCCAAGAACTGGGCCTTGACTAAGAATTACATATCGGGGATTAAAGACAAATCTCACATTTACCATCTTTACAAATTCTTCTTAGTTATAAACATGTTATTTTCATAAATCTCAGTGTGTGTCTCATCAACAACTACTAAAGGAGTGAGGTGAACCACCTGGCTGCATGGTGCAGTGACAGCAATCTCTTCTTAAATGTGGAGAAAACAAAGGAGATTGTTATAGATTGTTATCGACTTCCAGGGAGTGCACACCCAATACCCCCCACTAACAATCAATGGTTCTGCTGTGGAGAGCATGAGAAGCATCAAATTTCTGAGTGTGCACATCACAGAGGACTTCTCCTGGCTGAACAACACTAAATCACTGGCCAAGAAAGCACAGCAATGCCTTCACTCCTCTTGCAAACTGAGGAGAGCGAGAGCAACAGTACCCGTCATTTGCGCTTTCTTCTGAGACACCATCGTACACATCTTCACCAGTCGCACCACTGCGTGGTCTCGAAGCTCCACCACCTCCAACCGTGAAACAGGAAAGATCATTGGTGCTTTACTCCGCTCCCTCCTGGACATTTATGATACCTGCCTAGCCTGCAAAGCGGCTGGAATTGTAGGGAACTCCACTCAACGCCACACACAGCTTCTTCAGTCCGCTGCCCTCAGGGGGAAAGTACCAGAGCCCCCATGCCTTCTCCACCAGACTGCCAGGAGGCTACATTTTCTCCCTTCTCTTTTCCCATCTGCCCCCAAAAAGACTGGACTGTAATCAACACACAAACACACAGGCACGCACACACACACACCCTCTGACATCCAGCCCCTGCTATTTTACTAAAAAGGACCATACTGCTGCTATTTTTATACATTCAATCTCAGACTGATATTTCTTTTATCTGCACTGTAATATACACAGACTGCAATAATGTACAGAGATTTTAATAACTCTTGTATACCTCATACTTTATCTTTCTAATTTATTCCTAAATCACGTCTTTATTTGCACACTGTGGGACATTATTTTGATCCTGTGTATACAGTAGAATTAAACAGTAAAGTTACTTTTGAGTGTGAAATATGTTACCAAAACATTTCACTAAAAAGTAAGACAAAACCTTTTTTCTTTTACTTTTGCAATTCAGTTGTATGGTCTAAAAAAAATTACAAATAATACTTCTAATAAACAAAAAAGTAGAAATTATAGAGTCTCAACTTCGAGCAAAAAAAGTTATACTTTTTTACATGTAGCACAAAGCATCAGCATTCTCACTACTGGAAATACGCCATTTGGTTAGTAAAGCTTGCAGGAGAGAGGATACAGCATGCACCAGAAAATCTGCTGTATTATATGGACAGATGTATTGGACCACCTAAACATTACACATACAGGACCCCTTATGACATCCCATTCTAAATCCAAAGGAAATAATATTGGAGCTGGTCCCCCCTTTGCAGCTTTAACAACTTCCACTGTTCTGGGAAGGTGTTCTAGTAGATTTTTGTGAACATTTGTAGGAAGAAAGACCCATTCTGTTACAAATGGTTGTAAAGGCAGACTGCGTGGTTAGCTGCTCAATTTTATACACCTGTGTCTATGGGACTGAATGCAACACCGGAATTCAATGATTACCAGGTGTGGCTCAATACTTTTGTCCATTTAGAACAGCATGGGGCCAAATTAAGATGTGCTTTAAAAGTGATCAGTAAAATGAGCCCTACAGTATAATGAAATGTCATCCATTGGTCTCATTCCTTTTATCCCCTCTCTCATTTGCACATCAGACTTCATGTTACACCTTTGTCATGAAGTGTGCCTCCGCCTATATGAGTCTTCTATTCTTATTTTGGGGGATTCAGTGATCTCCCTTCTGATACAGCTGAACGAGGGTTTCATCTGATGATTTGCTGACTCTGCAGGATATGAAGCGTCACACTGGGTTTTTCCTTTTTACTGAACTCTTTATGAATCCTGCTCACCTGCAAAGCTCAACAGGATGGCTTTATGTTAGGGCCATTTCATTCACTGATAATGTGAATGATTAAATCTTATGAACATTTAACTATCAGGTCTTAGTTCACAATGTTCAAACACTGTATCTTACGAACTGACTGGCAGCTGCTGTGAAGTGAGCAGCTCTGAGAGAGACTGACAGCCTGGACATATGAGTGACAGGTGGAAATGGAACCCAGCAGAGCCTTCAAGCAGCCACAGGAGCATTTACGCAGCGGCCCTACTCAGACACTGAAGACACTTCTCCTCACCTGCGTGGCCTCAGTGACCGAGGCCAGCTGTCGGTATTCAGAGTTTCCCCATCCATACAACTGTCCATCTTTGGAAACAGCCAGGCTGCAGTCTCCGTACGTGCTGATCTGCTGCACCTCCACACCGGCTAGATCTCCTCCCACCTCCACTGGACTTGAACTGGTGTTGTGGTGCCCCAGACCTGGGAGATAGAAATAAAAATCCTTACTTTTAGTCCTAATTTCAACTTTAAGAATAAAAGCTAGTTTGCAATTACTACAGGACACGGTCTCATGCTTTAAAATGATGGTCAAATATCAGTCATGACCAAGTGGCAACTTCAGTAGATTGCTAATTTAAGTCACTGAACTGGACCTCTTCTCCATGGGTATGATAGGTTTGAGTATTTCAATTGAATTATCTGACAAATGTTGAATAGCCCAAACAAGAAGTCTGTACTTCAGCTTTGTTGTCAGTTTTTGGATCGACTTCAGTGCTGATTAGTAGCTGTCTGTGTTGAGCAATCATACAGTTTAGCTGGCTAATATTAGCTGATCACTTAGCATTCTCTCACCTACGTAGTGTCTCTCAGTTTGGACACCTCTCTTAGTACTTTTCCATGTAACAGACTGTGTACACTATGCACTTATTTGTGTAATATGCATATTTTGACAGGTTAACATTCTCTGACATCAAACACAGAAAGTTCTGCACTGACCAGAAATTCTCTTTCCAATGTAAGACTTGGCACACTAGCTATACTATATGGACCAAACTGTTGGGCCACCAACATATTACACTTACAGGAGTTTTTATGACATCCCATTCTAAAGCCAAAGGCATTAATATGGAGTTGGTCCACCCTTTGCAGCTATAATAGCTTCCACTCTTCTGGGAAGGTTTTCTACAAAATGTTGGTGTGCAATTGTGGGAATTTATGCGCATTCATCCAAAGAGCATTTGTGAGGTCAGACACTGATGTTGGATGAGACAGTCTGGCTTTCAATCTTCATTCTAGTTCAGCCTGAAGGTGTTGGATGGGGTTGAGGTCAGGGCTCTATGTGGGCCAGTCAAGGTCTTTCACATAACTCCTCCAACCATGCATTTATAATTTTTTTTTTTTTTTTTGCAGTGGGGCACAGTTATGCGGGAACAGAAAAGGACCTTCCCCAAACTGTTCCCATAAAGTTGGGAGGTTAGAATTGTCCAAAATGTCTTGGTAAGCTGAAGAATTATGATTTGCCTTCACTGGAACTAAGGGGCCCACTGCATCCTATTACAGTCCCACGCTGGAATTCAGTGAGCTCTTTAGAACCACCCTGAACACAACACCTGAATTCAATCATTAAGAGCTGTGTCCCAATACTTCTGTCTTGTTTAGTTTAAAGTAAATGTAATTTCTTTGGGGTTTTTAGACTCTTCGTGGGACGGGGTAAATAAATCTATGATTTCATAAACTGTGACACATTAAAGAGAGTTTAGGCTGTAAAATTTAACTTTAAATATCATTCAAATTTCAATAAGTCTGTCCCCTAGTGGTGAAGTTGGAATTACTTACAATTTTAATTAAAGCAATCAAATATTTCTTAATCAACTGATAAAATAAAGAATCATTGCAAAATGAGTATTTTGGGTTTTAGACGTTGTTTTTATACATTCACTGACAAAATATTTTTAAAATGATTTTTAATCATTTTGGTAAAAACATCTTGAGTTGCAGAGGCAGCTTTGATTTGTTTTAAATTTACTGTAAATTAATGGATTTAACCACAATTTTTTATTTTAATCAATTTAAATTTTGAAGTGGAATTGTCTGCCCCCTGCTGGCAGTGTTGGAATTGCACCTAATGTCAATGAAACCTGAAAATAGATAAAGTTAAATAAAAATGTGACCACTGTGGAAGAACACGTGAACCTATGTATGAAGTAAAGGTGAACTGTCTGCACTGTAATTATTAAAGGGATTTTATTGTGGTAAAATTGAGGCTAAAAACACCTTTAAATATAAAAACATAACAGTTTTACACAGACACCTCAAATTTATTAATCATTAAATTCATTCATTTAAATTTTATCGGTGAAAAACTTCAGAGATTATGATTGTTTAGACAGGGAGAAGTAAAATATTGACTGTAAAATAAAAATGATGGTGCTAAAAATTAATTTGATCAATTTAAATGTATCTAAAACAGCCTTACACATCTCAATTCATTATTTTACTCATAAAAATATCTGAATTCAACTAAATAATGTGCAAATGTATGAGTTCAGCCAAAACGTGGGGTCAAATGTTACAGATTATAATGTTTAAAAGACAAAAGACATTTTCAACCTCAAGTTAATCTGTGAATTAAAGGAGCGTTCCAAAAATGTTACAGATTATTTTGATATAATTATTGTCAGACGAGCTGCTGACTGCAGCATTTTATAAAACGCGTTTCTCACCTCTCTCCAGTCGGTGTCTCTGGATCTGCTGAGATCTGAACCTGAACAAACAAACATTATTTAGGATCATTTCATTCATAAAGAGTCAAAGCGTCCCCCGTCCATGTCCCCATCCCTGGCCAGGAGACTTCTTGGCAGCGTTCTTCCAGTTTTTCTTCGGTATGCCGGTGATGTTGATACTGTGAAAAGGCTACGACAAACGCTGATGCGTCGGCGTACGCTGGTTAAATCGCGCTTTAGAAACCCGTTCATTTATTTTAATTCCAGCTGTAATTTGGACCAATTAGCCAACCTAAAGTTTAAGGAATCAAAGTGAATTCTGGATGTTTTCTAACTTTTAAAAGTAATCTTTAAAAATCTGTCTTATTTTTCCATGTAAACAATAAAATGAAAACATAAACAGCACATTAAAAACACCATAAAATCTTTAAACTAATTGACGGAAATGTCTGAGGAAGGTTCATCCCAAAGTTTGAGACTTTTTACAGAAATAAATTTGCTGAAAAAACTGAAGGCGCTCCGACCTGGGAAGTCTCTGCGGTACAGGTGTCTCCACAGCGACGAGTCCGCCGTGGCGGCGTTGAAGTGGCGGCTGACCGACGACAGGCTGGCCACGGAGCAAACGTCGAGCAGGCGGAGAACTCGGAGGAGGAGCTCCGGAGGAAGAGCGGCCAGACCGAACGCCACGGGGAGCGCCATCGCTGAGGAACACACAGACACAAGCCGTTAGTCTCCTCCCCCACAAAAACAACCCAAGGTCAGAGTTTATTTCCTCAAATCTCAGCTGAAGTCTGGCACGAGTCGACCAAACGGCGGCGCTTTAAGGACAAACTGTGATATGTAAAGATATAAAACCGCTCAAACGTTCTATCAATCAACCTAAGTTACTGATGTTCACAGCAAAGACCGCTTCATGGAGGCTGATGATCAGAGCGCCACTTTCTGACCGATTTGATGGGCGTTACCTTCTCTTGCGGCGGCGATCAGCGGGTACGCCAGCTGGTCTTTGAAGAGCCGAGACAGTTTGCTGAGACCTTTAAAGGCTGCCGCCGCACTTCCTCCTGAGCAACAGACGCAGAAGATCAATCAGAGAAGCGCCAGCGACCGCGGCATCGCTACGCCAACCAATCACAGCCCTACCTGGCCACTCGTTCGTCACGTAGCTGGACGCGCTCAGACACAGTTTGCAAACGGCGTTGACGGTTTCCGTCACCTTCAGTGTCGCTGCGGGAGAAGAAAGAGACGATCAGGAGGCTGGAGGGAACGAGGTGAAACCCACGAGAACAAATTCAACCGGTCACGTTTAAAACCGTTCACGAGGAAAACTAGACGGCAAACTCCCGTTAACGCCCGTCAACTTTAACGGAAAAACTGAAATTTACAATTTAAAAAAATGGGAACATTTTTTAAAAAATTAACTAGAAAATTTACATGAAAAAACTGCAAATTTATGAGTAAAAATTGAAAAATATGTGGAAAAAAATGGAAATTTTTCTTAAAAATAACTGGAAAAGTTAAGAGAAAAAATGTCAAACAAGTAAAACAGGCAAATTAACAAGAGTAAAATGCTGAGTTTACAAGAAAAATAACTGGCAAATTTATGAGTTAAATTGGCAAATTTAACAGAAAATAACGAGCAAATTTACAAAAAAAGGTAAAATTCACAAGAGAAAACTTTAGGAGAAAAAAACAGTTTGTAAAACATGTCAAATTTATGTTAAAAAGTGGCTGATTTACAAGAAAAAACAGTAAACTTTTAAAAAATGCAGATTTCTGAGAAAAGTTGGTAAATTTGTTTTAAAAAACATAAATCTATGGTAAAAAACTAATTTCCCCCGATGATTAGTAAAGTAACTGACTCTGACAAATTTCCATAAAAACTTGTCGAAACTGTGAAACATGTTCATCCGTGTCCCAGTGGCGTAGTGGTTTACACGTTCGCCTTACAAGTGAAAGGTCCCTGGTTTGATTCCACGGAGGGTTGAAGCAGAGGCTGAGCAGCAGATGATTTCAAATGAAAATACAAACTCATCAAAGGTGGAGTTTAAGTGGACTCACTGTTGATGACGAACATGGGGCCCATGCCCACAGCGACCACCGAGGCCAGGCTGTTCTCACACAGAGGATGGGTGTACTGCAGCTTGTAGACTCCACCTGCAGACCTCCACCCAGCAGGCATCTCACCAGGCTTCAGCTCGCTGCCCTGTGGAGACGCACACGATAGCTGAAACTGTCCGCTGCACCTGTTTGTTCAGCAGGAAGTCTACCTGTTTCCTCCGGCCTCACCTGTGGAATGAAGCCGGTCTCGAGCATCAGGAGATGTCCGGCCACCACGATGGCATCGTTGGGGCTGGCGGTCTGGGCCGCGTGGTAGAGGAGCTCCAGCGAGAGCGGAGCCTGACCGTCCTCAGCCTCGCTGCATAGCATCGGCTCCCAGACGGGGGCCGAGGTTTCAGAGTCTGGCATCTGGCAGGACTCCATGGACTCTGTAAAGTCTGCGGCGCCGCTGCTGCTCGGCTGTCAACAACAACAGAAACGTAGAAACGCAGTGAAGGGGACACCTACACCTGTCAGGTCTAATGAGGGATGATGCAGCACGTCAACTGCGTTTGATGGAAAATAACCTTTGCTGCACTGTGAGGCTCAAAAGAGTTAAATACTCTGTGTTTAACTTCTAAAACTGCTCATTTTTATAGTCCTGCAGAAGACAAAAAGCAGAGGGCCTAGGGTGGAACCTTGGGGGAACACCGTAAGATTTAAATGCTCACAAGGATCCACAAGTACCAGCTGGAATGTGACGGAGACTTCCTGCAGATTTTGGACCGTCAGGATCCACCAAACACAGCGAGAACTGCTTCAACAGCCAGCGAGGAGAGAGCTGAGCACCCAGGGTGACTTTTAGGAGGTCCTTCAGTCCAAAAACAAACTACACTGTGTGTACAATCATTACTCAGTCAGTATTTTGACCACGTTATTTTTCTGCAGACTTTCCAGCTCCAAGCTGTATAAACCTGAGTGCCTGTTGGATTTAAACAGACCAGGTGATGTGTTTGTGTAATGAGGGAGGGCGTGGCCTC
Organism: Etroplus canarensis; assembly: GCA_015106775.1. NCBI lineage: Eukaryota > Metazoa > Chordata > Actinopteri > Cichliformes > Cichlidae > Etroplus > Etroplus canarensis. The sequence continues at coordinate 33,184 of VUQH01076294.1, forward strand.
AGGAGATCAACACCCTATATCAGGTGTGCTCAGTTATCAAGCAGCTTCTTTTCCTCAGACAAAATGGTCCAGAAAAGAGATCTAACAGACTCTGAAAAGTCAGAAACTATAAA
>VUQH01076301.1:0-10067 GCA_015106775.1 Etroplus canarensis
TGGTTATTTCTTGGGTATTTTTTGGGAGAAATGGACGCCGTGTGCTCCGGACCAAAGAAGAAAAGGATCATCCAGACTGTTACCAGCAACAAGTCCAAAAGCCAGGGTCTGTCATGGTATGGGGTTGTGTCAGTGCCCTTGGCAAAGGTAACTTGCACTTCTGTGATGGCACCATTAATGCTGAAAAGTACATAGAGATTTTGGAGCACAATATGCTGCCTTCAAGAAGACATCTTTTCCAGGGACGCCCATGCATATTTCAACAAGACAATGCAAAACCACATTCTGCACACATTACAAAGTCCTGGCTGCGGAGGAAGAGGGTACGGGTACTTGACTGGCCTGCCTGCAGTCCCAACCTGTCTCCAATAGAGAATGTGTGGCGCATTTTGAAGCACAAAATGCGACAACGAAGACCCCGTACTGTTGCTCACCTTAAGACTTGTTTGCAGGAAGAATGGGACGAAATTACACCTGAAACACTTCATCACTTGGTGTCTTCAGTCCCTAAACGTCTTTTAAGTGTTGTGAAAAGGAATGGCAACATTACATAGTGGTAAATGCTTTACTGTTCCAACTTTTTTTGAAATGTGTTGCAAGAACCAAAATTGGAATACGTGTTTATTTTGAAAAAAACAATAAAATTTATGAGGAACACATTAAATAATGTGCTGTTGTATTGTCTGCAATGAAATACAAGTCAAAGTAAATTTAGAAATCACTACTTTCTTTTTTTTATTTGCGTTTTCCATACTGTCCCAACTTTTTCTGATTTGGGGTTGTAAATCCTTGAGCTTTTAAATGGAGTTGGTCTCCACTTTGCAGCTATAACAGCGTCCACTCCTCTGGGAAGGCTCTCTAAAAGATTTTGCAGTGTGTTTTGCCCATTCATCCAGAAGAGCATTTGTAAGGTCAGTTCATCACAAAGGCGTTGGATGGGGTTGAGGTCAGGGCTCCGTGCGTACCGGTCAAGTTTTTCCACACCAAGCTTATCCAACATGCCTTTATGGAGCTTGCTTTGTGCACTGAGGCACAGTCATGCTGGAACAGAAAAGGCCCTTCCCCAAACTGTACCCAAGATGTCCTTTCTCAGGAACTAAGGGGCCAAGGCCAACTATAGAAAAGTATTACCACAGCATTATCCCTTTTCCACCAGACCTTGCAGTTGGCACAGTGCAGTCAGGCAAGTAATGTTCCTTTGGCATTCATCAAACCCAGACTCATTCATGAGACTGTCAGATAGAGAAGCATGATTTGTCTCTCTACAGAATGCTTCCACTGCTTCAGAGTCCGGTGGCAGCAGGCTTTGCACTACTCTGTGCAACACTTTGCATTGTGCTTCGTGATAAAAGACTTGTGTCCAGCTGCTTGGCCATGAAAACCTATGCCATGAAGCTACTGGTGCACAAATTACATGCTGATGTTAATGCCAGAGGAGCGTTGGAACTCTGCAGTTATGGAGTCAGGACTTGAGTCAGGTGGTGCCTCAGCACATGGCAACTGCACTCTGCAACTTTACACGGTCTGTCACTTCATGGCTGAGTTACTGTGGTTCCTAAACATGTCAGTTTTGCAATACATATACATTTGTGCCAATGGGACTGAATGAAACAGCTGAATTCTGTGATTAAGAGTTGTGACCCAATACTTCTGTCCAAATACCATAGATGATCCTATATTTAATTGCCTCGGTCATCTCACTATATGACAGAGAATATTGTGTTTTACCTACTGTTTTTCTCTCTGTAGCGGTCCAGTCCTCCATGCCTTCATTCCACGCTAAGATGCAGTCCAAACTGAGGACTGAGGCCATGGGAGCAGACACTGTAGTGTGGCTTGCTGTGTCTGCAGCAGCTGCCAAGCAGCCGAGCGGACTCTTCTTCCAGGGTCAGAAAATCTTGTATACTTAAGCAGTTTCCTTACTGGGATTAATAAAGTATTCTGATACCTGTAAAAGCTGTTTGTTAATGTTAGAGTTTTGTCTGTGATCACAATATTTCATCATTGTAATAAACGCAGAAGTCAAAGAATAAATCGTAATACAAAAAACACGGTGGCTTTTAGGTGCAAACACAGGAAATGATCAGAAACTGCAGAGGCTATTTAATCTCTTTTTTTAGTTTCATGGCACAATTACAATGTGTTTTACAATTTAAATTTAATATACTTCTGAAATGAAGTGTCAAAGTATAAAGTACCACATCATTGCACAGTAGTAAATCCACTTGTGTACACAAGCAGTTTAGAATTTATTGGAAAAGTTTCATCAATAACATTTTTATCTCATATTAACCTCCTGTTTTTATGATAATGCAAAATGTACACATTTAAATTCGTTTTTATAATCGAATCCTTAAACTGAACACATTGTTGGGGTTTGCAATCTCTCCTGTTGTCTCACGTTCACATAAAAAAAATTTTTCAGATCGTAAAGCAGTGCCAACACACCTGCCCCTCGCCTTATCCCGGTCTACACCACAAGAAGAGGAGAAGCTTCTGGCTGCCCTGGAGGAATTTGCTCTCAAGTTCAAACCTTAATATTTTAATAAAAGCTTTTTATTTTTTAAACCAAGCAATCCTCACTAATTGTTAATTGTTAATGTTTACACGTTTTTTTTAAATGTACAAGACACTGGTGAATGATGGCTCCAAGAACAAACTTTATGTAAAAAAAAAAAAAAAGAAACAACTAATGAAGTATCATAACATGTTTTTCAGGAACGAAGACTTGTACGGTTGTTAAGGGTTTTTCTACTAAGCTAATTAAAAGAAAAATGTTGGCTTTTTAATTTCAATACTCCATAGAAAATCTTGCCTTCTGAATTTACTAAGTCTATGAACATTTATAAATAATAAATAATAAAAAAACATGTCTTATTTACTGTTAAATTTATTATATGATTTCATTAAACAAATAATTTTTGTCTATTTGCTTGTATTTTATTCCAGAATTGTTGTTAAACCCTGAGTTTTTGTATCCACATTTATGGCTGGTGTAATTATGGTTACGTTCAAGAGTAATTTTTGAAGTTTCTTACTCCGTGGATCTCCTCTATTCATGTTATTTGTTGCAGTTTCCAGGTGAAAGGGTAAAGCCTGTGTGTTGCATCGGGAGAGCAAAGTACAGTGAAATTGATGCAAGAAAGTAGAAACAGAGCTTCAGGTGTTAAATGTAGGACTGCGGTGTAACAGGTGAAGTACCAGTACAGGCAAGGTTTCAGTTTAAGGCCTGTGAGGTATCACAACAACAGTGTGTTTTCAGATGCACAAAAATTAAGGATTGTTTTAAGAGGAGTTTCCTGGGTCTGTCAAGCTGGCACATTCAAAAAATAGACTTTAGTGATATGTATGTCATGATACAAGTTCTCATTAGAAATGTATTCTAAATTAATTCAAACACATTGTCTCTGTATGGAATAAGTAGATTACTTGAGTGAAAATTATTCAATGAAGACTTCAACTGAAAACGTGAAATATCTGCTGGTTTCAGCCGCTGAGGCACAGATTTTCCACATTTTATCTGTTTTAGATTAACAAAATACTCTGCAAAAAGCCTCAATCATTACAGCGTGACACAGTTAAAGTTCAAGGATATGAATCTGTCCAGTTGGGAGGAACGAATGACTGTGAATCTATTTCACCTGCTTGGGTGCAAATGAAACAGGTGCATTGGACAGGGACATTTCCAGGATTTCTTGACAGGGTGGCATAAAAGGGACCAGCAATACAATCACTGTAGAAAATTGGTGTAGGAAAATGCTGGCAGTGGGTGGGGGTGTGCCATCCTATGTCCCTCCATGCCCCTGGCACTTAGAGAGGCAACAACAAACCCCCCCCAAAAAGGAAATGATTTTGCTGGTAATGGCCAAAGACCACTACTGTCCTTGTCCCTTCTGACTGATTTTTCTCTAGTTTTGCTTTGTGATAGTGTTCTTATTACTACTGTAATCAATATAATGTCTGGAAATCTTTCTGATGAGATGGTGGATGGTGTCCTTGGGGATCTTCTTTCAGACCTGCATTGAGGCACCAGCAAGCTTCTTTATAGTCTGAGATGCTATTTGGCAGGATTGGATGCACTGATACATAACATCCTAGTTGTTCTCCATTGAATTCATGTCTGAGGAAGATGAGATCCACTCAATGGTGTTAATGCCTTTGTCATCCAAGAACTGCCTACGTGCTCTGGCCACATGAGGCTGAGTATTATCCTGCACCAGGATGAACCCAGGGCCCACTGGACCAGCATAAGGTCTGACAGTGGGTCTGAGGATTTCATACCTGTACCTAACAGCAGTGAGGGTGATGGTCTGTGTGACCCTCCAAGGATATACCTTCCTAGACCATCACTGACCCACTTACAAACTGGTCATGCTTGATGATGTTGCTGGTAGCATGGCATCTCCAGGTGCTTTCACACCTGTCACGTGCCCAATATGACCCTGGTTTCATGTTTTTGCACTAGCTATGATGTCAAATGTCAATCTCGCTGCACTGTGCTCACCTAAAGGATGCTGGGTCCTCATGCCATGCTCATGAAGGCCGTATGTGACAGTTTGGTCCAAAATATGCAGAGAAATATGCCTGTTGGAGGTCATTTTGTAGGGTTCTTTGAGTGCTCCTCCTGTTTCACAAAGGAGCAGATAACAGCTCCAGTATCTCCTCCACACAGAATGTACTGGGAGACACACTGAACCTTCTTGCAACAGCACATCTGGATGTGCCATCCCGGAGGTGTTGGACAACCTGTGCAACCCACCAGCAATGTCAAGGACATCCTACCTGACAGAAGAGAGCAATAGTCTGTGGTCATCACCTGCAAAACTAATCCATTTCTGAGAGTTGCCTTGTTGGTGCCTCTCAAAAGCGCACATTGTTACTTTCATATTTTTTACCAAAGCATGAGAAATGGATTCAGTGATTTACAATTCAGGAAACCACATTTGAGAAAAATCACTTGACATTATTCTGACAGTTCAATAGGAAAACTTGCTGTTTCTAGCAGTCTGTCTGCTCACAAAATGTATTTAATTTGGGCTTTTAGGAAATGATGGTAGTTGTGACAGCAGTGACTGCTACAAATGGGTTCACTCTGTGTATTAACCAGGCAAGAGAGCAATTTCAGCACTCATATCTTTATTAAACTTTCGCACGAGATTATTTTACACCTCCTGGCACACTTGGCTCCCATCACTCTTTTGGCACTTCGACTTCTCCTTCTGGGTCCCAGCGCGCTCCTGCATAAGGCAAATGATTACCAGATTCCCTGCACGTGTGTTTTTTCACTCACCTGATGCTACTCCCTGAAACACTCTGCCCCATCTGTCCACCTGGAGCTGAGCACCTCCCACACCAGTTTTCCCAGTTTTGAATTGCTGTATGGCAATTGAAGAACACAGCATAGTGACACTCTGTAGCAGGTGTGCACAACATAAAGCCTGGTTTCACCTAAAAAGTGAGCATAAAGGACAAGTAAAATATAAAAACATATAAGCATTCACGTGGAAGCTTTTCCACAGTCAGTCAGTCTACTGGCATTACAAGAAATATTACTATTGTAGAGCAAATGAATGTGTCAGCGCAGCTTCTTGGTTTAACCACCTCACTCGTGTGCTTTGGCAAGCCACGGGTGAGGTTTTGTGAGTGAAACACTGTCAAACTGACAATGATTTAGAAATCTGGCTTGGCTAAAATTACCAGTTTGGATAACCACATTCAAGACATGAACCATATTCAGTGCTTTGTGGTACAAAATATAGCTAGATTGGACCATTTGGTGGAGCAGTTCTGGCTCACAGGCTGTATGTTTAATGATGTTGCTCTGAAAGATCAGAACATAAATAGGATAGGTTAGAGGTTCAATTTTCCTTCTTCACTAGCTAACCTATTGAGGTTTTAAAAGCTCTCACTGGAGGTTGTTAAGAGCTGTAGTCATAAACTGAATGTGGACGCCTAGAAGAACTTGAAGTATGACTTGCCCAATGTGTTAGAAAAAACTGCAGAGGGAAATATCTGCAAAGAAAAAAGAGAGAGAGAGAGAAAGTGTCCCAGAAATCCAATTGGGTTATTGCTACAAAAACAAACGCTTGAGTCAAATACAGTTGAGCAGTTGAATATCTCCCCTTTTAATTTGTAATCTATACACACACACACAAAATTACATCAACGGACACAACAATGCCTGTTTTCTTTCCTGTGACAGAAAAATAGACCACTGGCCACGGATGGATTTATTGCAATCATTCATTTTGAATGCAAAAATCCTGTATGTATTATTTAATATCTTGTGTGCAAGATACGCATCTCCTGTGCAGTCTGGGTTTTTACATTAACTGACTACACCATCAATTTTTATTATGTCCACATGCACTTTATATGATCTCAGCAAAACAAATATTTGTGTTGTAGTTCTTTGGAGTTTTTTAACCACTGTTCAAGGCAGCCAGCAAATTAATTTCAGTACAGTAAATGAGCTTGCCATGCATTTGAAACTTGTTGGGGAAAAAATAAACGTTCACTATATTAACAGAGCTGAAACCTCGGAAAAACACTGGTATGGACCTTTAAAGTCTTAGTACCCAAAGTCTCACATTCATTAGTAAACAGCTGCTGGAAATGTAATTTTATGCGTAGCTGTCAAGTTGAGTCAGTCAAGCCTAAAATGTTCCTCCCTCTACAGTTGCAGAAAAGTTTCAAGGTAACCTCAATTCAAATCTAAAAAGCTAACATCTTTGGAAAATTTAACCATAAGAGCATTAAAAAAATAGTTACTGCCTGATCATTAAAGCACAAATGTGATCATTATAAAAGACATTTTTCCTTCACAGCATAGATTTGATATATTTTTGCTTTTGATTCCAGTGCATCGACATTAAAGTCAGTCAGTATTGAGACTTTAAAAAACATTAACAATGAGAACAGATCAAAGCAAACCATGTTCATTAGCTTCCTCTCAATTCTGGTACAGTATATGCTGCCATTGATTAGCTTGATGATATGTGCTTTTGAATATCAGAAACATTTAAACCAGACTTACAATAATAAATAATCTCAGAAAACAGCTCCACTGCTGAAAGGACAGGTTGTATAAAAGTGTTGATTGGGAAACGACAGACAACAGAATATGAAAGGTGCACTAGATACACACTGTGTGTACTTATACTACGATAACAAGGCTCTGCAATACCGTCAGTGTCTTCTGAAATTACCCATCATTGCTAACTTTTGATTTGCTGCTTAAACAGCCTTTATATTGAGGGAAAGTGCATTATCAATATATTGTAAATCTGCTTCTTCCTATATGACACAGAAGCTTTGTGACATTATGAATAAACAAAGCAAACCAAAGAGGAATTCTTATGGCTGCAGTGATTCTTACTCCTGCGTTCATTTCTGCAGATTTTAGTCTGACATATTTTGTAGACCAACATGAAGAAGTCAAGAGGTCTACATGATATCCAGTCTCACTGGACTGGGTGCATCAACATCTGTGGCTTCAGCGAGCCCCCATGTCTGTGTACACCCACCTCACAGTGAGTAGAGAAGAGACAAAAGTACATTTAAAAATGACATGAACTACACTTCCCTTTTCACACGTTTCCATCCACAACCCTTTTAGGATAAATTCGGACTAAAACTGTTTTTCATGTTGTCTCAAGACTACCTCTTCCCTCTAGTGGTTGATATGAGGAGGAACAACCTCAAATAGACGATTAAATAGAGGGTTTAAGGAATCAAATGCTTAATGAGGTGTGCCCTCACTCAGATGATACTGATATAAGACCAGATGCTTTTAAAAAGCACACTATTTGTATAATAAGCACACACAATGTGAGTGATGTGACGCACTTGAGGAATAGATCAACCAATAGACCTGCAGACATAATGATGATATGCTCATGAGCACCATTTACAAGCAAGGACTACAACATCTGCAGTGTTGACACTAGCTCCACCTGCTCAAGACACCTTTTTTTTTATTTTTTATCCTGGACCATCAACATGGTCAGTGCTTACAGTGAGCATGTTGTATTTTCTGCTCTGAGACACTGGTGCCACTCAGCATCAAAAACTATTCTAAAAAAATAAAACACAAAATGAAATAGGTGGGAAATAAAATTAAAAAAATAAAAATAAAAAAGATAAAAGTACATAGTTTTGAGATATAACTTGGCAAAAGAAAACAGAATGAGCCCAGTCTGGAAATTTATGCTTGCCACTGAGTATTTTAACTATAAACAATTTTGTACTATCAGGCAGCAATTTTGTACTATACAGACAACAAAGCCTCAGGTCTGCAGGGGCACATGCCTGAAAATGTCAGAATGTTGTCGCCTGTTCAAATTCTTGCAGGAAGGAAAATATGCTGTTTTACAGCCATAAGGTTGACTTTTATTTTCCAGTGGAGACCAGTGTGACAATTTAAATTGTCATTTTAGCATAAAGTAGTTCAAGTTTCTAATGTTAAATGGAATATGACACAAAGAAAACAACTAAAAAATGTAGCCAAAACTGCTGTAGGTGGTTCAAGTGTCAGCTTTTACATTTGTTGCCTGCAGAGGGCGACATGAACACCATCTGCAGGCCTGTTGGTGCAAGTGATCAAATTTTTCCTGTTTTGTTGAGGATCTGCAGCCATTTAAATAGGAATGCACGTTTGATATTTGTCAGTCTGTTTAACGAAGGTGCTTCACAGCTACAAAAAGTAAAGTTTGGGTTTGTCATCTCCTCGAAGTCCACGTTGCTTTCATATAACTGTTTTGTGAGTTTCCAATATAAAGTTGGCAAGGAATGTATGGAAATTAAGTAAATGAGGTGTGCCAGTTACTTACAAAGTGAAATGCCTCAACCTTTCCCACACAGTAAACACATACACACACACACACACACACACACACACACACACACACAGAGCCACAATCCCTCAGCACTCTTCACACAAGTGAACACCAACAACCCTTTGCAACCTTATGTCAACCAAAGCCTGTACAGTTCTTAGGCTTCACTGCTCTGCAGTGTCCTCACTGTGAATGTTCAACAGCCACTGCTTGTTAAATAACTGTTAAATATTATCCAGATGACTTCGATCCTGTTGGAGTTCCCTCCCCGTTCCTCTTCCATGTGGTACTGCCATTACGGCAGTTTGTCAAACAGACATTTCTGCTGCCCGCTTGTTGTCCACAGATCTCAGGACACCACAGGAGTCATGTCCCATAGCTGCAGATAAACACAAGTAACAATCAGTTTGGTTAAAGAGAAACAACACTCATGAAGCAAGGTGGATTTAGGGGGATTTCTGCCAGTGGTTGTCCATAGTTCAGACATACAGTATATGCCAAAATATCATAGATATGTTTGTACAAAACAAAAATGATTTGTTTGATGAAAAGTTTATTTGGAACAGACACTCAAAGAAATACATTAACATTAACCACTTTAATGTTCAAAAGACTGTCATTTAAGAGAAGGGATACTGTGGAAAAAATTAGTTAGGAAATTAATTATAAAAAAAACTGCCAGAACAGTTTCTAGACCAGAAGCTATAGTCATGGAAAAATCTGGGGAAAACATAAAGGGCAGATATGCATTTTAACAGAAAAGATTCTAAATAAAAAAATACGGGTGGGTCAGAATATTAGTATCATGATATACTGCATCACTTAGATTAGTCAAGATGGCGGCGCGGCAGTAGCACGCAGCGGCCACTCCGGAGCCGAAAACAGTGCTTATATCCTCGTAATTATACCTTAATATCGGTATAATTATCCTTGTCTAGCCCGATTCTCAAGTGCATGGACATCAAAGACAGAGATGTCCATGTTTACAACCGCCAGACCTACTGCATTCACTTCTTTTCGTCGGCGCTAGTGTCTTGCGGTGTTGTCTTTTCATTGTGCCTTCTTGTGTACTGTTTTGCACAATCCTGGATTTCTACACTAAGTTCATCTGTTCTTTGCATTGTTTGCAACTATTGCACTACATTGCACATGTTGCACTTTATCTATTTATTATTTATTTTTAAACTTTTAATTTTGCAAATTTTTAAACTAAAAAAATAACCCCTAGTT
>VUQH01076324.1:0-10845 GCA_015106775.1 Etroplus canarensis
CTTGCCAGGTCATCATTGTAAATGAGAATTTGTTCTCAATTGATTTTACCTGGTAAAATAAAAGAATAAATATCTTCCTGCTATGGACTTCAGAAAACACAGCGGACCAACACCAGCAGATGACATGGCAGCCCAAATTATCACTGACTGTGAGAACTTCACACTGGACTTCAAGCAGCTTGGATTCTGTGCCTCTCCACGCTTCCTCCAGACTCTGACACCTTGATTTCCAAATGAAATGCAAAATTTACTTTCACCTGAAAAGAGGACTTTGGACCACTGAGCAACAGTCCAGTTCTTTTTGTCCACAGCCCAGGTAAGATGCTTCTGATGTTGTCTCTGATTCAGGAGTGGCTTGACACGAGAAATGCAACATTTGTAGCCCATGTCCAGGATTGGTCTGTGCATAGTGGCTCTTGATGCGCTGACTCCAGCCTCAGTCCACTTCTTGTGAAGCTCCCCCAAAATCTTGAATGGATTTTGCCTGACAATCCTCTCAAGGCTGCGGTTAGCCCTTTTGCTGGTGCACCTTTTCCTACCACACTTTTTCCTTCCACTCAACTTTTTATGAATATGCTTGGATACAGCACTCTGTGAACAACCAGATTCTTTAGTGATGACCTTTTGTGGCTTACCCTCCTTGTGGAGGGTGTCAGTGAGGTGTTTTGGGGTAATTTGCTCATTATAGTTTGACACCATGACTTTCCAATATTGAACTTTTTCACAATATTCTAATTTTCTGAGACACTGAATTTTGGGTTTTTATTATCTTTAAGCCATAATCATCAAAATTTCAAGAAATAAAGGACTGAAATATTTCACTCTATGTGTAATTATTCTATATAATATGTTGGTTTCACTTTCTGAAATGAGTGACAAAAAATATTGAACTTTTTTGTGATATTCAAATTTTTTGAGATGCACCTGTATACCCCTGCCTCTCTTTAGTACTTTGACATGTTGTTAGTCAGTGTCTTCAGTAGCCAGTGTCTGTTCCTAATCCTCGTGGTTCCTCACCAGAATATGCCTTGGGGACATTGGACCTTTCAGCTATTAAAAGCTTGCCTTTAGTTTTACCTATTCTTGTGTCCCCGAGTCCTGTATTTTGGGTCCTCTCTCCTCTCACTCACTCACTGAAAATCATTACACAAGATCTACAAAGACACAGTGCAACTCCTTCTGATCTGATTCTCAAAGTAAAAAAAAAAAAAAAATCACATCTGTAGTGCTCTTTCTAGTCTTACTGTAATGTGTTTCTAAAAAGTGAAAGGAAAAGCAGAAAGAATAATTCAAAATCCAACTACTTCTTGGAGGTTGACGTCTGTCTTTGCAGTAGCCACAGCTGCATTAGATCCAGTCACAGTGTACTTACAAAGTAATTAATTTTATTGGAAATCGAATGAATATATGACTACTGGCAAGTATGAGTGTCGGTATTTGGTTAATCAGGTTCAAAAAATAAATTTGCTAAATTCTACTAAAATGTACCTAATGTGTATATTTTATATTGAAAATACTTTTTGTTTTGTGGCTATAGCATTATTTTAAACAACATAATACATAAATGTTTACTGCAACAATTTTCAGCATAAAGTTGATTTTACCACAAATTTCAACAATATTCCAAGTGAGTACATTCAAAAGCAGATTTCTCACCATTCATGTTATTTTTACTTTTAATTTTGTAGCAAAAACTAATGTTAGCAATGTAACAAAAGCCAAAAAATTAAAACTTGTTGAGCAAGGGGCAGTTTGCTGTGGTCTGGAGCACCATCGCAGCTGGTGATACCAACAGACTAAATAAACTGATCAGGCAGTCTGTCTCTGCCATTGGCTGCAAACTGGACACTTTTGAAGGTGTGGTGGAGAGTAACTCACTGACCAAACTGTTATCCATCATGGATAATCCTGTCCAGCCTCTGCACCACTTCCTGGGCAAGCAGTGGAGATCATTCATACCACAAGCAATGACTCTACATAATGCTTTTTATTACAGCAATTGAATCATAAAATATATTCACGATTCTTCAAGTATTTATCTTATCTTATAAGTTGTACCGTATCACACCATACAGCTAACATCACTACAAACACCTCTTTGACTCCTTTAACCACAACTTATGTCAGGTATAAATACACTGGCCTTAATTTGTTAAACCATGACCAACATCCTGCTCCTGCCCTGTATGAAATGTATGTTAATTGGGTTTCAAATGAAAATAAGTGCACTGGAGGTGAAGGTGTGCCCCAAATGAAATATAAATAGTACTAGTTGTTGTTGTTGTTGTTGTTGTATTGGGTCAGGACTTCTTTCAGTGTTTTTGTTTTCAGCAACATATCGTGAACAAAATATGTTTTGTCTTATTGAATATATCTAAGCAAGCCTGCCTAAATGAACACCAGTTATCTACATTTGTGTTCCCCTTCTTCCAGTTTATTGAAATCATTCTTTTTGGTGACAATTTTCTATAAACAAACAAACAAACAAACATAAATAAGATTATAATCTATTGTTTGCTTGATGGCTGACACTAAAAGCAGCCAGGTTTGGCTTTAAGAAGATTTTATTCCAGCACAGGACTTGAACTGTGTCTCCAGGATTGTCCTGTTAGTCTGCTTCCTGGCAGACTTTCTTAATCACGTGACAGCTTTAATCCACTTCCCTTCAGCCTTCCACCATCACCGTCAATGCTTTAGCTGAGGATAGTGCAAAAGGCAGGACTTGGTTCAGTCTTCCTCTTCAGGTGTATCTCAGCCGTAAATCACCAGTCAGCAGGGAGAAAACATGAAAGGATGTTTTCTGTCTGTCTTTCTGCAGTGAAAGCCTTTGCACAGCCTCACAGTAGCAGGACACATCAGCATAGGAGTTGCTGACCTGAGGACAGCTGTTGCTGTGCTTACAATGACCAACGTTTGGAGTGTCTCAGACTGTCAGAACTTCTCGCAAAAGGACAGCCAGGGCTCTTTGTGGACGCTTAGCTGCTACACCACGCTCAAACAGCTGGGGGATGGCACGTATGGCAGCGTGGTCCTGGGCAGGAGCAATGAGACTGGCGAGCTGGTGGCCATAAAGAGGTGAGTGAGTGGAGTGAAGGTGTCAGATCTACTTTTTTGTTTTGTTCCAAAGCATTAAGCTGATTAAAGCCTGCGTGGCTGCTGCAAGGTATTTCAAAGATTTACACTCAAATATCATGCATCCTCGTGATGAAAACAAATTCACTATGAAAAAAATAAATCACCCATTCCAGGTTGAAGTTTTTCTTTGAAATGTGTGATGCAGGAAATATGATTTAGGGTTATTGATCATCAGAATCGTTCTGTCCCATTGCCACAGGTCTGCTTTGTTTTTGTTTTTTTTGTTTTTTTTACAAAAGTTAGTAACAGAATGAGTTGTTCTAATGAGCTCGCTGAATTTGAGTGTGGTATTGTAATAGGATGTCACTATTGCATCAAGTATGTGAAATTTCTTTCCTCCCACATGTTCCACAATCAACAGTAAATGGTATTATTGCAGTGTGGAAGCCCCTAGGAACCACAGCAACACAACCTCAATGTGGCAGATCACTTGAAGTTACATCTTGGACAATTCTATGCTTCCAATTTTGTGTGAATACGTTGGGGAAAGCCCTTTTCTGTTCCAGCATGACTGTGCACAAAGCAAGCTGAGTTTGGTGTGGAAGAGCTTGACTAATCCACACAGTGCTCTGACCTCAACCCCGTCATTTGGGATAAACTAGAATGGAGACTGAGAGTCAGGCCCTCCCGTCAGACATCATTGTCTGACCTAACTAATGCTCTTCTGGTTGAATGGGCAAAAATTCTCACAGACACACTCCCAAATCTGGTAGAAAGCCTTCCCAGAAGAGTGGAATCTCTTATTGCTGCAGGGGGCTCCATATTAATGTCTTATGGATTTAGAATGGGATGTCATCATAACCCATTACTTTTGTCCATAACATTATCCAAAGATCAACTCATAATCCCAGCACAGTTTTAGCTTGTTTGGAGTTCACATCAGTTGATATGGTCTGACTAAACATTCCCCTATGCTGTTCAGTTAGCTAGCTGACTAACAAAAGCAGAGTAATATGCTTATTATACCTCCACCTAGAAGCATTATATTTTCAGGTTGTCCATTGCAGATCTTGTTGCCACTAGAGGAGCTGACATGTTTGCTGGATCTTCACCAAACTTTGTGTAGTTAATACCTATGCTGGGTAAAACATCTGATGACATTTATGGGACTGTGGGGTCAAAGGTCAAGGTCACACAGGGTCTGATTTAAGACAAAGGCATACTGGTGGAGTTTAGGCATTTCATTTCTCATATAAATTCGATTTTTTTTCCTCCAACAGGATGAAGAGGAAGTTTTATTCTTGGGATGAGTGTTTAAATCTAAAAGAGGTGAAGGTAAGAATCATTAAGGTCCAGCAAGTTCACACAGCCCAGTAGTTAAAATATTAACCACGCAACATGGCAGTGACATGTTGCTTCTCAGCAAGAGGGTCCAGGCTTGAATCCAGCAGCCGGCCAGCTTAGGCCCATTTGCGTGGAATTTGCTTTTTTGCCTCCATACTTGCCAGGTTCTCTCCAAGTGCTCTGGCTTCCTCCCACAGTCCAAGGACATGCAAAGGGGTTAGGTTAATTGGCGATTCTAAATTGACTGTAGGTGTGAAGGTGAGCATGAACGGCTGTCCGTCTCTCTGTGATGGACTGGGACTGGCGACCTGTCCAGGGTGTATCCTGCCTTTTGCTCTATGACAGCTGGGATAGATTCCAGCACCCCCTGTGATTCTGAATTGCATAAACAGAAGAAATAAATGACCAAAAAAGTAATTACAAAATTGGCAATTGAACCTTTTTCTTTTTGGCTGTATTTCAATTTCAATTTTTTACTATTATTATTATTTCTGCAGCTCTCTGCAATTTCAATGTATATTTTTGGCTATAATATTTGATTTTGTGGTATAGTTGATATTTAAAAGCCTAATCAATGATGTAAACTTGTACTGCAAATGACAGGCTGTCTTCACATTTTATTGAAAAGTGTGAGTTATAAATTAGTGATATTTCTATCTCTACACTTATATTTTTAATTGTTTAATAAGTTTAATCTTGTCCACAAGTTAGTGAGCAAGTTTTAAGTTAAATATATTTTTTGGCAGTTTAACAGCTTGTAACACTTTTGTACACAAGCTTTTGGGAGCAGAGTGATGGCACTAACTCGAATACTGTGCCTGGGTATTTAGGGTAATTCCCTTTCAGAATGACATGACTTTAATGGCTCTACTGCATTTGTTTCCTAAATATCTGGTGCCGCCAGTCACTGAAGAAGCTGAACCATGCTAATGTGGTGAAGCTGAAGGAAGTCATCAGAGAAAATGACTACCTCTACTTTGTCTTTGAGTACATGAAAGAAAATGTCTATCAGCTCATAGGAGGAAGGTAAGAAAAGATTTTTTAAAATTTCAGTCCTGTTGGAATGTCTGAAAACAAAATCACAGCATCTGTATGATATTTTATCCTCTTAGTTATTTCTGTGATCTAATTCTGTGTTTTTATCAGCACTGGGAATGTGAGAATTATTTGGGTCACCTTGAGTCATCATGTGTCAGTCTTGATTTTTACAGAAAGAAGTTGTTTCCCTGAGTCGGTCATCAGAAACATGACATTTCAGATATTACAGGGACTGTCATTTATTCATAAACATGGTAGATGACTTCAGCAAAGTATTCAAATATAGATAGAATAATAAAATGCTGCTTTATCAAGCTGTGAGCACTGGCTTTGTATACATTAAAAAAAAATTAAATAACTATGCACTAAATCTGAAAAGTATATGAATGCTGGACAGTTGATTTGGCCACCACAGAATTTTCTGCAGCTAAAAATGACTCACTTCTTCTGTGCTACAGTGACAAGAGGTGTAACAGCTAATAAAGCTTAAATCAGTGGAAACAAAACAAAATCAGCTCTGTTTTCACTGCTTGTGGGTGTTAATTTTAACATTTTTTAAAATCCCTTCTTTCATCTTTTACCACTTTGCCAGGGGAGACAAGTCATTTTCTGAAAATGAAATAAGGAACATGTTGTTCCAGATATTATCTGGCATAGCATTTGTGCATAAGCAAGGTAAGAAACTCATTCTGTCATTTGCTTTAATTTTCCTTTTAGTTTAAAGGCTTGGCATGACCATCAGATTAATGCTTTCCTTTTTTGTGAGATGTGTTTAACTTCTAAAAGAAAAACTGTGACCTGTATCGATAGAGTTATACCTCATAGTCACTGTAATTTTAGTAGAAGCTCATTTAGAAAATAATGTAAATCTATACACACATGAGCATCATCAGGTGTTAATTAACACAGCTCTTGCTGTTTAGGGTATTTCCATCGTGATCTGAAGCCAGAGAATTTGCTCTGCATGGGTCCAGAGCTGGTGAAGATTGCAGATTTTGGCCTAGCAAGAGAAATTCGCTCACAGGGACCTTATACGGATTACGTGTCCACGAGATGGTGAGACTGATATTTTTTTTGTCAAGGTAACTTCAGAAGATCTGAGGTAATTTCTTTAGTCACAGGGTGTTGTAGTTAGAACCCGAAAGCCAGATGCAACAGGAGGCAAATTAAATAAAGTGAAGGTGAGCTTTAATAATTGATAAATAATGGAAATCTAAATTAGGTCCAAACAGGGGGGAAAGCAATTATCCAAAATGAATAACCAAAAGGAAGATCACGAGACACAGGTGAAGGGGGAAAATAAAAGGGAAACAGACAGGAAGCAAATCTAATATGGGACACAAAAGAATACAAACCTTCAAAGTAAAACTGTAGTAAAGACGGAGAAAAGACCAAGCACTGCTCAGGTACATTTATAGATAACTTATGCTCATTACCAGCTCTGTGGGGGGGGTTTTCTTGGACTCTAAAGACAGAAATTCAAGACTTAACAATATCAAAATGAATCAATGTTGGATTCTACACAGGAACCCAAAGTCAAATGTATTCACTAAGAATCCTAAACACAAAATTCTAAAACCAGGTTTATGTCTTGCACACAAAGCAACATCCACATCACTGTCTATGATGGATGTTGTTGATCTGCTGTAATGTGACTTGGCATATAACCTTAAGACGCTTGGATTAAGGTGATACAGGTAAGCGAAAGGAAAATCTGTTCAGGAGACAGAGAGGAAGGCACACAGCCTAGACAGAGGATTATCAGTTCTGAGATTATCAGGGCTCAGTCGCCTTCATCCTCTGTTTGTACTTTAACGTTGATACAAAATTTTCTATTGACAGTGCCAGTGCTTTTACTAGCTCAATATGGGCCTTATCAATATGTCACTGCTCCTGTCAGCATTATTGACCTGCAGCTTGCCATATAAATCAAAGAAATCATTCACAAACATACAAATCCATGAGCACAAATGTTTCATGGACAAATCTGGGATCGAGCAATATTTTCTTACCAAGATTTATTTGTACTCTGCAAGCAAATGTAGAAGTTCTTCAGACCATGTGTGCACACACATAATAAAAGCCAGGTAGTATTTAAAAATATTACTAAATACTAGCACTATAAGGATTTAAAATGTGCACAGTCTCAAGAGCATGGAGGAGATTCCAGGAGATAGGCAGTTACTGTAGAAAAGCTGGACAGGGCTGTACAAGATCCTTAACCCATCAGCAGGACTGGTATCTGTGCAAGAAGGAGCAGGATGAGCAATGCCAGAGCCCTAAAAAATGACCTCCAGCAACCCATTGGTGTGAATGTCTTTGACCAAACAATCAGACATAGACTTCATGAGGGTGGTCTGAGGGCCCGACATCCTCTAGTGGGTCTTGTGCTCATTGCCCGGTTCGCCACTGGCGTTCTGTGCTTTTCACAGATGAGAGAAGGTTCACCCTGAGCACATGTGACAGACATAAACGGGTCTGGAAAAGCCGTGGAGAACATTATGCTGCTTGTAACATTGTTTAGCATAACTGGTTTGGTGGAGGGTTAGTGATAGTCTGGGGAGGCATATCCATGAAGGGACGCACAGACCTGTACAAGTTAGGCAATGGCACCCTGACTCCCATCAGGATGAAATCCTTGGAAACATTATAAGACCCTATGTTGGTGCAGTAGGTCCTTGGTTCCTCATCCCCACACTCACATTGCCTAAAACCAAAAGAACACCTGTAGGACATTATGTTTCAAGCCATCCGGCACCACGGCATTGCACCTCAAACTTTCCAGGAGCCCAGGGATGCCCTGGACACCATCTTTTGTCTCATTACAAGCATGCTCCGACGTTTTCAGGCATGCATACAAGAACGTGAGGGCATACAAAATACTGAGTACTATTTTGAGTGAAAATGGAAAATGGACCAGCATGCCGCATCATTTTTTCACTTTGATTTTCAGGGTGTCTTTGATTTCAGCCCTCTGTAAATTGATCATTTTCATTTCCATCAAGCAGTGTGGCATCCTTTCATTCCTAACACATTACCCAGTCCATATCAGTATAGATATCCAGCATGATTTTTCCCATTGAGTTCTAAAGTGTTTTTAAAGTGTTGCTTTAATTTTTTTGAGCAGTGCAGGTAACTCTTTTGCTGTTACAACAAAGAAGACATAATAAATTCCACACATTTTATACCCAATAATATTAATGAAAAGACACAGTCTGTGTCTTCTTTTCATTTTCCTCTTACATGAAGTCATTTGATAAATAATTATTTTATTTTAGCCTTGAGTAAATGAGACCCAATTTTAAAAAATCTCCCAATATTCATGAGATTCCTTAAGGAAGGAAAAAATCTCTTTAAAGTCCTTCAGATTCTTTTATTGTAAGAAAAACCCTGACTGCTCTCTTTATTTTTCCTCTGTGCTTTTATGTCAGGTACCGAGCCCCTGAGGTTCTGCTTAGGTCCACCTGTTACAGCTCTCCCATCGACATCTGGGCCGTGGGCTGCATCATGGCGGAGCTGTACACCTTCACACCCCTGTTCCCAGGCACCAGTGAGGTGGATGAGATCTTCAAGATCTGTCAGGTGCTGGGAACGCTGAAGAAGGTGAAGACCCATAAAAACATATGTCATACGTTGTGCTTATGCAGAGGTGGAAGATGTTCTTTAAATCATACTCCTACTGTTATTACTATAGAGCCATTTTCACACATGCACTTTAGCCCTGCAATTTAGTTGGATTTACCCTATGAAAGTGCATGTGAGAACACGGTTGTCTGATTGGATATTAGTCCGTCTTTAACCTGCCAGCTTGCTAGTACAAAGTGCTTAAGATTACAGATTGCATCAGTTTGTGAATCTTACGCTGCCTCCTGGACACCCTACTGGATAGTGCAGCTTTCTCACCTAAGCCAGACAGAGTAGTATGATTGTGTCTGAAGCAGGTCACCTCCTGCTGAGTGCTACTTATGGGAAAGGAAAACTGTCAAAAAGATCCCTGATTCTCACAGAATTGTCAAAATTCATGTGTGAAAACAATTTTTTTTACTATTTAATAGTTTTCAAATAAAATATTAAATATAACTCTCACCACTTCAGTCAGACTGGCCTGAGGGCTTCAACCTTGCTGCCTCGATGAACTTCCGCTTCCCAAAATGCATCCCTATGAGCCTCAGGTCACTGATTCCTAATGCCAGTGATGACGCAATCACCCTGATGAAAGATATGCTGCAGTGGGACCCCTGGAAAAGACCAAGTGCCGCTCAGGTACATTTAAAGAGAACTTATGCTCATTTCAAGCTCTGGATTTTTATTGTTGGACTTAGTCACAGTAGCCTTGCATGATCCACAGTTCAAAAGGATTCTTTTTTATCTTACACCTGGCTTTGATGCAAACCCCTAGTTCATACTTTGTCAAAAACAGTTGTAGCTCCTCTCAGTTTAAGGCAGTGTTTCTTAAACTGTGGGGTTAACCCCACCAGTAGAGGAGAATATGCAGTGTAACTAAGTTTAATCAACATGATTTTTGTAGGGAAAATAAAATGAACTCATGAAAACCACTGCTTTAAGACAACTTGCTCCTGATTGGCTGTCCCTTGCAAACAGAAGGTTTGTATTCTGAATGCCCAAGAAGTGAACTGTGGAATCAAAGGAAATAGGCCTTTTGTAAAAAATGGACACATTTTTAGTTTTTAGTCGTTTTTTTGCTGTGTGTAGGTACTTCAAATGCTGATAAATTTTAAGACTGATTGATAGATTGTTTGCAATAAATACAAATAGGTTAGAGTCAGGACAACTCTCTAATGTTGAGGTGACACTGTTTGCAGAGTAACACGATTTGTCTGGCTGAGTTTTGCCAGAGCTCTTGTGAACACCTTGAATGCATCTAATTTTAGAAACATAGTTACAAGTGGGACTCAATCAGCTTACCTTGGGAATTTAAGTTGACATTTGGATGTACTGAGGCAGTGAACATACACACAAACACAGTTTCTGTTGCATGTTTCGATACATCGCATATTCATGAAAATATTTTACTTTGTGATAAACATCCATTATTTTTCATATAGGGTCATGGGGGTCATATATTAAGTGTCTTGTAAACTAGAGCACACGCCCTTGTTATTATATTTTTCCATTTAGTGACTAAGCATGACAGCTGATAGTCAGAACCACAGAAAGAGAAAACAGTATGTACCACAATATGCAACTGAGGGCCGAAACTGCAGTCTTTAGCTGAATAAAACTATTACATTTTATAATCAATTAAATTCTTTATTCTCCATATGCGACCCCTTTAGGGGTAGAAGAGAAATACAAACTAAGTAAAAAAAAAAAAAAAAAAAAAAAATTTAAAATACCTTTTTTTTTTTTAAAAAAAATTATATTTTT
>VUQH01076360.1:0-10076 GCA_015106775.1 Etroplus canarensis
TTGATTGGACATGATTTGGAAAGGCACACACCTGTCTGTCATGGTCCTGCATTTTGGTTGTGTAGTTTTGTATTTCTTAAGCATTTCCTTGGTTTTTGAGTTTCCTAATGTTTCCCTGGTTTATTTATGGTTATTGGAGTTTTGTCTTAGTTCTGTTTATTATTGCATTTCTACTCTTTGAGCCTTCCTTTGTTGTTTTAAGTTCTCCAGTGTTTTCTGTGTTCTTGTCTGATGTCAAGTTTCTATCGTGTCATGTTCTGTCTTGTATCCTGTTTCCTGTTTTACTTTGAAACATGTTTAGTCCTGTGCTTGGTATTGAGTTTTACTTCCTGCCCTTGATTGTTGCCACCTGTGTTCCTCTCCCTCCTGTCCTTCGTTTGCTCGTCAATCTGTATGTATGTATACTCTGTGTCCCTTCAGTTCCTTGTCGTGTCCTCAATGTTTTTTGGTGATTTTCCTGGCGTGAGAGAGTTTTGTCCTGTCTGCTTCAGTTTGGATTTATTTTCATGGACTTTATAACCTTTTGGTGAGTGGCAAAATAAAGTCTTTTTCAGTTATTCAGCCGGTCTCAGAGTCTGCATATTGGGTCCACATCCCTGCGCTCTCTCTTCCAAAAACCTGACAATAGAGCCTAGTGCTTACGGGCATAGTGCATGATAGTCGCCAACACACCACTGACTCAGTAACTTTGGAGTATCAAACCTCTTCTGTAATTAACATTGGCACAAAAACTGTGCACCAGGAGCTTTGTGGCTTGGGTTTCCGTGGTCTAGCAGCTGTGTGCAAGTCAATGCTAAGCGTTGAGTGGAGTGGTGTAAAGCACACCACCATTGGACTCTGGAGCAGCGTATTCTGTGGAGTGATGAATAATGCTTCTCTATCTGGCAGCCTGGTGGACAAGTATGGGTTTGGCAAATGCCCAGAGAATATTACTTGGAATGCACTGTAAAGTTTGGTGGAGGAGGGAAAATGCCATTGGGTTGTTTGTCTGGGGTTGGCCTGGTCCCCTGAGTTACAGTGAGGGAAATCTTAATGCTTTAGCTTACCAAGATATTTTGGACAATTCTATGCTTCCAACTTAGCCACAGAAGTTGGCCCTTTTCTGTTCTAGGATGGCTTTGTCCCAGTGCCATAAAGGCATGGTTGGATGAGTTTGGTGTGAAATAACTTGACTGGCCAGCACAGAACCTTGACCATTGGGATGAACTAGAATGGAGATTGCAAGCCAGGTCCTCTTATCCAACATCAGTATCTAACCTCGCAAATGCTCGTCTGAATGAATGGGCAATAACTCCCATAGACACACTCAAAAATCTTACAGAAAGAATTCTCGGGAGAGCAGAAGCTGTTATAGCTGAAAAGAGGGGGCAATTCCATGTTAATGCCTATGGATTTAGAATGGGATGTGATAAAAGCTCCCGCAGGTGTAATAAGAAGTTTGCTTAATATTTTTTCTCCATTCAATGTAAGTCATAAAATGTCCATGCTGACACTCTAAGGTAACATTGTGCTAACAGGACTTATAAATGACCAGAGTCTATCTAGAGTCTCAACACCACTGAGCTCTAGGACTGTACCCATCTTTGAAAATAATGCATTTTTATACAACAAATATACCTGCTCAAATATCATGAGTCACATCTAAATATCAGACACCACCTTTACCAAAATGCCGTTTGGTTGTCAGGTCATACCCATCTTCAAATTTGGCCTTCATTTTGATGTCAGCTTCACAACTGTAAAATTTATGATGGCATTTTCTACAATCGGGGTGATACTGAGTCGGTTCAAATTTATCCAGAGTGATATATAACAACTGCATTCAAAACAGCCTTTTTGGTAGTCCCCACTACAACAGTAATCACCAGTACCACATTTTGCCATGACGACACACACACACATACCCAGCAGGCCATCCATATTAATGGGATCAACAGCATCTTCTCCTTTCCCCCACTATGCTTTTGCCCTTTTCTCATATACAGCAAAGGACAGAGAGTTGCCATGCATGAGAACACATTAATGCATGCGCATACACATTTAAAGCACGCTAAATAACAGTGACAAAACTGCAGCATTGTTGTTCTCCTTCTGCCCACTACATTTCATACAAAAGCTGGCAGTGACAGCAACAAATGGCAGTAAAGGATGAAGAGTGCCCCCTGCTGTTACTGCAAGCTCGAAGTTGGTCCACCTGGTCCTGGTCATTCCGTTGCTCTGTCTCTCTATTAGTGGTGGCTTACATGGAGGTGGGGGAAGGTCGATATCATACTGTTGTTGCTGGAGTAATAAAACCACAGGCAACCCAGACAGAGAAAGAGAGGGAGTGGAAGTGCAAGGCAAGGCTGGCAGAGTAGGTATGAGGATT
Source organism: Etroplus canarensis (assembly GCA_015106775.1). NCBI lineage: Eukaryota > Metazoa > Chordata > Actinopteri > Cichliformes > Cichlidae > Etroplus > Etroplus canarensis. Next base: position 2,369 of record VUQH01076360.1, read on the forward strand.
TAGGTAATGGCCAGAAGCAGAAGTGAGGGTAGGAAAACTACAAAAGAGGCAAGATAAAAGAACGAAAGAAGAAGCCTACAGGTAATTCCATCAAAGACGGGAAGTCCTAAAGGAACAGGTGGAAAACTTGGCAAGAGAAAAGCTAATCTATAGGAAGGTGGAGCGGTGGAGGGCTTGGACAGGAGTGGGAGATCACCAGAAGGAAAAATGTTTGAATGCTGAGCCAGCTGCCTCCCAGTACAGTATCTGACACCTAGAAAACAATATGGGCAAGTTATCAAACCATATTATATGAAATACTGAGACAGTCGGTTAGATCAAAAATATTAAATACAGGCTATGTTTTTGTAAAGCATGCACAACTGCGTGCTTAGGTGGCAACTTTAAGAATAATTTTAAATCTAAACACTCAACACCAACCCTCCCCTGTAAATAGTTTATTGAATATTTGTCACATGTTCCACATGAGCTGCACTTAGACTTCTTCATGTGACCCCTGCCAAGCTCAAACAACAAACATTTTACTCAGTTAATATAGGACAAAGAGCATATATGTCGTCTTGCAACAGTTTTTGATTTCTACACAGCCCTATTCAGACTTAAACAAACAATTAAAATAAATACAAAAATAGTAAGTTACTCACTGTTATTGTTAGGTTGTTAAGTACTGTTAAACTGCTGAGGGATTTCCCATGATGCACAGAGCATTTCTTCTCCACAGGAAGATGGCTGCCCCTTCCTCAGCCTGGCTCTGCCAGAGGTCTCTTCCTGTAAAAAGGGAGTTCTTCCCCCCCTTGCTAATTACCTGCTCATAGGAGGTTGTGTGATTGTTGGGGTTTTCGCTTGAATATTTTTGTGTCTTATAATTCTACCTTACAACATTAGTGCCTTGAGGTGATTGAAATGATTTGAAAATTGTATAAAGTCTCATCCTACCCATTTCCAGTAGGAACATATAGCTTTTTTCAGTGATAAAGCCCTGATAGGTGCAGTGAACACTCCATTTCCTGCACTAAATGTTGGGCAATGATATTTAGTGTCAAGTGTTAGTCAGCCTTTTCCATCAGAAATTAGAGGAAATCTAGACAGAACTGAAAGAACAGTGATTGTTAGACTTAAATTTGGCAGGTGCACTGAAATTTGAAAACAGAGAAATACACAAGTTACTCAGTGTCTCCAAAATGTATAATAGATCATTTCCTGTCAAAGTTGTCCCAGAGTTGTCAAAAAATTGTATTGCAAATGTAATAACATTAATGTTTCAGTTAAAGGTGCTAGTTTACTACTAGTTTGAACGAAACACTGAAATAGGACTAAATCATTAATCTTACTACTTAGCTCTTTTTGCGCTATGACATGTTAATTGCTAAAACATTCCTGTGATTGACCATTGACTGATATTGACCTTTGATAATGGTCATTTTTTCAAATTCTTTTCTTTTTGGAAATCTTGTCTGTATTATTACACTTTTGATAATTGCCTGTCCTTTTTCAACCAAAACTGCAGCAGCTAAAAAATAAAAAATAATTATATCCTCTTGCTCATCTGCCTCCATCAGACAAGTCAAGTTGTGTTTACACTGGCCATTAATAGGAGCTGCTGTCAAGACTTCTGAAAGAAGTCTGTACATGTTAGGTTCTGATGCTTCTTGATGCAAAACATACCATTCAGTATCCAAGCAAATGTGAAATATAATCAAAATCCACCACCAGTTCACCCTTGAGTCCATGTAGATATTTTCGCTAGATTTAATGAATTCCCCCAAAGGGACTTCTTGATACTGTATATTATGATTTCAAGAGAATGGGATAGATGGGTGGTCACAGTAACCTGTCTTTTTTGACAGACAAAATCTAATCAGTTCATTCTAGGAACGAAGTGAATGTGTGCGACAGATTTTAATGTTATGGACTAATGGAGAGTCCAAAAACATCGATGATTTCAACAGCACAGAGGCATAAACATTTTTAAAATAAAAGCAGCAAATCTGACCAAGTCTTGATGAACACAGGAGAGTAGGTACAATTTGGATAGAGTGCAGATGTAGACAGCAGAGATTTGAGAGGTTTGTGGGGTAGTAGCACCTCAGAACAATATGAGCAATATCTGTGCAATAGAAAGTCACAGGGCTGGAAAGACACATATACGGTCTTTACTATCAGAGATCAATGAGAGGGCTTGAAGGGTAGCCTGAAACCTTCAGTAATTGCAGGGGATCAAAAGGGTTGTCGTCTTAGGTCTCCCCCTTTCTGACTCTTTTCCTTTCGGCTGACGGATGACAGACTTCTCCATTAGCCAATGGACAACAGTGCCATTGAGATTAATCCCACAATAAAAGCACCATTATTCCTCATTGGCATGATGAGAGGTCCATTTCTTATGGCAAATGGTTTTTTGTATGTCTGTGTGAGCCTGAGTTCGACAATTAGGAGACCTCCCGTCATATGTCACCATCAGGCTCCAAAGAGCGGATGTTAAGAGAGAGCTGCTGCTGTTAGGTGGAGAAGAGAGACAGAGACAGACAGAAAAGACTGACAGAGGAGAGGGTTAGAAGAGTGGAGAGCAGCAAATCAGCCATGTTGAAGAAATTTTTGAAAATTGGGAAAACTGGTGTGAAAATGAGGGCGAACAGATAAATAGCTAGCTGGCTAGCTGGCTGGTAGACAGGCGGCCCACGGCGTAGACACCTCAGTAGACTGCTCCTAAATGCCTGTCTGTCAGAACGGCAATGGCTGCCCTCTGTTTCACTCTTTAAATGAGCTCATTATGGTTCAGGACATTAAAGAGTGGACTCTGTTTGCAGGAAACTGAGATATCATTAGGCACAGTGAGGCTGGAAGGAGAGAGGCGGAATAATGGGGGGAAAATAGAGAAAAAGGGGACCAAGAGATGGATAAGAGTGATATAAAAGGGGGCAGAATGAATGAGGACCAAAAATAAAAGTGCTAGGAACTATAATATAAGGAAAAGGGAAAGATGAAAGAAGAGATTTTAAAAAGAAGAGAATTCAATTAAGAAAAAACGCAGTAGTAGTTCATATTAGAACTCACTAATGGTGATAGTAGGGAAATAATTTGGTAGTAAAGAAGCACTAATTAAATAAATCCCATATAGTACCAAAGTAATAAATAACTACTAACTTTGTATTACATATGATATATCTGATTAATATTGCAACGGAATATTATGTAACAGGGTAATTATGGGTTACATAAATGCAGCAAAAAAGCTGATAATGAGATAATATAGGTTGAGGTGTTAATGGCTATTTTAATGTGCACCACCAATTGGACTTTATTTCCTCAGTTTTATCTCATGTATATATTTCAAATGCTACTTCACAAAAGTTTTATTGATGAACAAATATAAGATGCTGTGGTTTATGTAAAAATAACTTGATCAAACCATGAACACACCATAACACCAATGAAGAGAAACAAATCAAAAATGAAAACATATCATACTTCAACATCTTGACCAGTCTAAGATGTTTTGTGATAAAAATGAGAGCTCTTACATATTGTCAAAACTTCTGAATGTTTCAAACATTAGGGGAAATAGTTTCAGCCCTACCAGTTTTTACTTACATAATTCTGAAGGTATTAATCTAGGGATACACTGGGCATGTATCTTTGAGGGCATTTCTCTAACATAGTTTTGTTTTGTCCTTTTCACAGTTTCAGATCACATTAATAGGGGTTCAGAGGAGGAGCCTTCAGTCTGCAGGCTTTTATTTTGGAAACTGACCAGATTTTCTAGGCCACTCCCCTGTCTGGTTTATGTCCCGTTTCATCTATTCCGTGGTGCTATATTGGATTGGACTGGATTGGGTTGCTTTATTGTCATTTCAACTACATATAAATACACAGTGAAACGAAATAGCATTCCCCCAGGACCTGGTGCCCCATACAAGGGTTAATGCCGGCTGGCCAGGGCCCGCCTCTGGCCCAACACAAAACCCCACCCGCGATGTCCTCTTCCCCGGCCACCGGCATCAGGTGATGCCATGGACTGAAGGCTCGGTCCACACAGCAAGCTGAGATCGGAGACCCCAGAAACCGCCCAGCCGCAGCATCAGCCCTGTGAGGATACTCCCCCTGGAACCCAAAAACTTTTGTTTCCTGGCAGGTCATGAAAAACAACACCGCTGGATCGCCAGTTAGCACTGTCTGTGGACGGAGCTACGGAACTACAACGGCATCTGGTCGTCCTCGAACCTCCGACTTTCGAACACGAACTCCACCGTCCCGGGGTCCACAACACCCAAATGCCAGGTCAAAACAGGGACAATCGCAGGGGTACAAGCACCACTTTGGTTCCGGAGTGGCCGCGCGCTACCGTCGTACACATCTTGGCCCATATATGTGAATAGTTGGATGAGACTTGTAGTTAAAAAGCCCTTTGAGTGCTCAGTTAGTCCAGTCCATTTACCATTATTGCCAACATATTAAAAATTTGAATCCAAAAATTGTATAGATAGTATTATATTTAGTAGCTGTACTGTTACCAAAATATGACAATATTAATACTAAATATCTGTGCCTCAGTGGTACACTTAAGTATGTTGGCCATTCTTACCTTTCCTTTCAGATTTTTTATTACCTATAAAGTAAATCCTATATCAATATTATACAGGCATACCGCTTTTAATACCAAATTATTACTCTAGTAATAAGAGGTAGTTTATTAGGTAATTTCTTAATTATTGCATCATATTATAACTATCAAATTATTACTACACCCTTAATATTATTATCAATATTAAGTTCCCCCAAGGTAAGTACAAACATTTAAGCTGAAAAGTTGAATTTTGCCTTACAGGATAGGTTAAATTTGGAGTGTGCAGGTGACTTTAAGTATAATCTCATAAGCAGAGATGTGTAAAATAAAATAACATAAAAAAGCCAGCTGATACATAAAATTTGCAAATCTAAAGCCAAATTCAACAGTAGAGCACATGCAGTCCAACAACCCAGCTCTGTTCACACTGGCTACATTAGTGAATAAGTTAAGGGTGGATGGGTTGACTTTAGACTTTGTAGACATTACTGTGGGAAACCACTGTTTGTTTCTCATTTCCAAAGTTAAACCACATGTTATATATGTGGTGTCTCAGCAGCGTCTCCTGTTTCATCCATATAAAGCAGTAAGTCCCTCTGAGGCCACAAGTACAGTCAAGAAAGATTTGTGGCATCAAAACTAGCTGTGCTGTATACACACCTTGACTTTTGAATAAAAAAACATACAAACCGTACTCTCAAGGAGGTAAGAGTTTCATTATCAGAGTCTTCAATCCAGAGATACCTTCATCAATCCAAATACAGAGGGTCTGCAACAAGGTGCAAACAACTGGTTATGTTCAAGAACAGGAAGGCCAATTAGAATTTGCCAGAAAGCATCTGAAAGAACCTGCCCAGTTCTGGAAAAACAAAATAGGACAGATGAAATTAAGATTAACGAGAGCAATGTGAAAATTTTAAGCATGGAGAAGGAAGGGAATAGGTCATGATCCAAAGCATACCGCTTTATGTGTCAAAAATGGTAAAGACAATTTTACGGCATGGGCATACATCTAAATACCCTGCCTAATTCTGAGGGAAAAAAACAATTTAGTGCTATCCACTGGTTTTAACCTTCAGGCAATCATTGAGGATTTCTTATCCAAGTCTTAAAAATATTAAGACCTAACTGTATGGTCGTATCAAAAGGTAAAGTTAAATACTATACTCTTTCCTCTAGAGAGCTTATTGGCACAGCTTGCACTAAGCTGTTTACAGCTTCCAAATTTATACTAGCCACAGTGCAGGGAACAAGTGCCTGTAGTTGTGGTTCTTTCATGTAGGACTTTTGTGGCTTGAGGAAATGTCTCTCATTTTCATCCACAGAGCATATAATTTGCATTCTAATACATCACTGCATTAACAAAATTTTTGGAGACCAAGATTTGTGCATGCAAGCTCCTGGTTCTTTATCCCTGAGGTCAACACAGAGTTTGTGCAGACAAACCAATGCAGGAAAAAAGGATGCAGACAAACTCACCTTTATGTGTGGTTAGACTGTGAGCAAACTAAATGTCAGATTGGCAGATGCTCCATCTCATCGTCTGACTCATTTGATTTTCATCTGTTTACCTCATCTCCTAAATACAAAACATGCCCAGAACAATTATAATTCAGTCAAATGTCGAATACAGGTGGAATATGTTATGACACTTGGCTTAATGAAAGTTTGTTTTTTGTCAAATTAATTATGAATCTATGGATGTTTAACAGTGACTCTGTTCTTATTTAACAAGTCAGACTGGTGTTTACAGTGTTGCAGTTATTTGTCTTTCAGTGCAATTACTTAAATTATTTGAGACACTATTAAACTTTCAAGAAAAAAAAATCCCTATTGTTATTTATGTATGTGTGTATGTATGTAAACATAATGCTTTAATTTTTCCTCCCAGGTTCCACTGAGAAAAAGGTTACCTTAGCAAAACTCTGTCATAAAGATCAGATAGAAGAAAAAACAAGGTCATATAAAAAAGAAAGTTTTCAAGACCTAAGTACACTCATGATTCAGTAGCTTGTAGATGCACCATTGTAAGCAATGACTTGAAATGATGATTTTGGATAGCTTTATCAGTCATTGTGGAGGGATTTTGGCCCAATCTTCCTTCACATTGCTTCAGTTCAATGAAGACTGCAGGCATTTGTTTGTCTTCTTCTTCTTCTTCTTAGTCTTCGTCTTCGTCTTCTTCTTCTTCTTCCCCCCCTAGCTGGCAATTGTGTCTAGGGGGACATCCTCTCAGCCAATACATGGCTGTGGGTGCCTCTGGTTGCCCAAGTTCCGCAATGATGCTCGTCCTCATACTGCTTTTCCAGCTGCAATCTTTGCCTCTATGAATATTCCTCAATGTGTTTTGTCCATTTCTGCCTAATTTTGCAGCAAGTTTGCCACTGTAGGCAAAGGACCATTCCCGGATGGTGTCATTGGAAATTCGATCACATAGTGAAATTCCTAGAATTTGATGCAGGCAGCATGTCTAGAACACCTCGAGCCCATTCAGATTCTGTCTGGGAATGGTCCATGTTTCTGACCTATACAAGAGGATAGGTGAGACCCGTGTTCAATAAAGATGAATCTTAATCGTCGTGGAGATGTTCGATTTCTTCCACAAACACCGAGGCAAAGGCTATGGTTGCCAGTCCAATTCTGCCATGAATCTCTGCAGTCAACGCCACCTTCAGCTCTCGCATTCGTCAATTAAGATACTTTTTTTTTTATTGTCTTTTTCAAACTTTTTCACAAACAAATAACATTTACACATTACACACACATACTGCATACCCTTGCATCATCTTTCAATTCAAATAAACACAATGAAATTGGACTAATTAACAAATTAAATAGGAAAATAAAAGTTAAATTAATTAGTTAAAAAAGGGGGGGTACATTTTACAGCTTTTGCAAATCATTTCAGAAAAATCTAGCACTTTCATTTGTCACGATATTCATATATGGTTCCCAGAGTTTGACAAAGTCTTTTCTTTTGCCCTTGACAATGAATGTTATTCTTTCCAGTCCAATACATTCAGAAAGCCCCTTTATCCACATCTTCATTGTAGGAATGTCCATTCTCTTCCAGCATAGTGCAATAGCTCTCCTGGCTTGTAGAAGTCCAAAGTCCAAAACTGCATACTGTTTTTGTGTTTGTAGAAA
>VUQH01076368.1:0-12820 GCA_015106775.1 Etroplus canarensis
ATATTTCAAGAAGAGGGAGGAACATAGAGTGACCTATAAGAGTGGAGGAAGGTGCACACAGGTGGACTATATCTTATACAGGAGGTGCAACCTAAAAGAGGTAGGAAACTGCAAGGTGGTGCCTGAGGAGGCAGCATCAGTTGGTGGTCTGTAGGATGACTTTAGAAAGTCAGAAAAGAAAGCGAGTGAAGGTAGAGCCAACAATTTTATGGCGGAAGTTGAGGAAGGAAGAATGAGGAATGTTGTGCAGAGTTCAAGGAGGAGCTGAGACAGGCTCTGGTTGGTAGGGTAGAGTTACCAGATGACTGGAAAGTGCAACTGAGGTGGTGAGGAGGACGGCCAAGAAGGTATTTGGTGTGTCCTCTGGACAGAGGAAAGAAGACAAGGAGACTTGGTGGTGGAATGAGGAAGTAGTGGAAAGTATTCAAAGAAAGAGGCTGGCAAAGAAAAAGTGGGATAGTAATGGAGATGAAGAAAGTAGACAGGAGCACTGGGAGTCTAGGCGCACAGCAAAGACAGATGTTGCAAAGGCAAAGGAAAAGGCTTATATTAAGTTGTATGAGAGACTGGACACTATGAAAGGAGAGAAGGACTTGTATCGATTGGCTAGCCAGAGGAAAACATGTGCAACAGATTATGGCAAATAAGGATAGAGATGGAAATGTACTAATGAGTGAAGAGAATGTGTTGGGAAGATGGAAGGAGTGCTTTGAAGAGCTGATGAATGAGAAAAATTAGAGCGAGGAGGTCAGATGGAGGGAATATGGTGAATCAGGAAGTGCAGAATATTAGTAAGGAGGAAGTGAGGGCAACTATAAAGAAGATGAAGACTGGAAAGGCAATTAGTCCAAGTAAAATATCTGTGGAGGTATGTCGATGTCTAGGAGAGAGAGCTGTGAACTTTTTAACCAGATTGTTTAACACGATCCTGGAGAATGAGAAGTAGTGCACTGGTACCAATCTTTACGAATAAGGGTGATGTGCAGAGCTGCAGTAACTACAGAGGGATCAAGTTGATGAGCCATATCATGAAGATATGGATATGGAAATATATGGAAAAGAGTCACTGAAGCTAGGCTAAGAAGAGTGACCTTTAGCAAGCAGCAGTATGGTTTCATGCCGAGAAAGAGTACAACAGATGTAATATTTGCTTTGAGAGTGTTGATGGAGAAGTATAGAGAAGGTCAGAAGGAGTTGCACTGTGTCTTTGTGGATCTTGAGAAAGCATATGATAGGGTGCCAAGCGAGGAACTGTGGAATTGTCTGAGGAAGTCAGGAGTGGCAGAGAAGTATGTGAAGGTGGTGCAGGACGTGTATGAGGACAGTGAGACAGTGGTGAGGTGTGCAGTAGGAGTGACAGATGGCTTCAAGGTGGGGGTGGGATTACATCAGGAATCAGCTCTGAGCCCCTTCTTGTTTCGCAATGGTGATGGACAGGTTATGAGGTCAGGCAGGAGTCTCCATGGACTATGATGTTTGCAGATGACATTGTGATCTGTAGTGAGAGTAGGGAGAACGTGGAAGAGAGCCTGGAGAGGCGGAGGTATGCACTGGAAGAATGAAAGAAGAAGAATGAAAGTCAATAGAAGCAAGACAGAGTACATGTGTGTGAATGAGAGGGAGACAGGTGGAATGGTGAAGATGCAAGGAGTAGAGGTAGTGAAGGTGGATGAGTTTAAATACTTGGGATCAACCATCCAAAGCAACAGACAGCACAAGAGAGGTGAAGAAGAGAGTTCAGGCAGGGTGGAGTGGGTGGAGATGAGTGTCCTGCCTGGACCTGGTGGCCATTCAAGACCTACCAGCTCAAGACCCTGCCCTGGACCCATATGTGGAGGTGGACCAGAGGCCATGCATGCCGCATGTAATCGTTCGTGTGTGCATTCAACCTGTAGGAGTGTCAGCAATTCGAATTCAATATCGAAATCAATAAAGTTGTTTGTTTGTTTGCCAGACCAGCTGCTGACCTGTAGAATAAAGAGGCCAATAGGGAAAACTCCTGCTGCTACAGATGGACTCTCCAACCTTCTGAGGGTGTAAATGTCTTTTTATATCCTGTCAGTCATTATAAATTGGCTAGCTTCTATTGTGAAATTGTCATGGTCTTGCATTTCTGTAGTTTGGTTTTGTATATTTTGGTTTCTTCTTGCCCTTTTAGTTTCCTAGTTCCTCATGGCCTTTTTTGTGTTCTCAGTTATCTGTATTATCTGTATTTGCCTCTGTTAGTTTTTCATTCCCTGCCTTGTATATGTAGGTTTTTCCCCAGTATTTTCCCTGCTTTATTCCTGTCTGATGTCAAGTTTGCTATTGTGTCATGTTCTGTCTGGTTTTTCTGTTCCTGCTTTATTTTGAAATCTGTTTAGTCTCTTACCTTGTGTTGAATTTTACTTCCTGCCCCTGATTGTTGCCACCTGTGTTCCTCTCCCTCCTGTTTGTTTACTCGTTAGTCTGTGTGTATTTAGCTGCTGTCTGCATTCGGTTCAGTGTTGCGTCATCAATGTTGCTCCCTGCATGTGAGGATTCTCTGTCCATGAGTTTTTGCTCCTGTTTTCACCATGTGTTGAATTTATGTTTTGGACTTTATTATTTTGAGTGAGTAGGCAAAATAAAGCCTGTTTTTGAGTTTACTCTGTCTGCTTCCTGGAGTCTGCATATTGGGTCCCATCTCCTCACATGATGCCACACTGCGACAGAAATGTATTCCATAAGATTCAATAAATCACAAAATGAGACCCTCACACAAGTTTTGGACCCTGTAAAAAAACAAACAAAAATAAAATAACTTGGATCCATTACAGGAAAGTTTTGATTGTAAATGAAGGAAAACTCTAGTAAAATAAAATGCATGTAAATAGAATAGCTTGTTATAATGCCTAATGAGACAGCTGAGGCAGTTGCGGTTAATAAAACATTTTACAGTTTAAAAATACTTTCCCCTTCACAAGATAATTAGGAACGCAATGTGGATGTAGAGGAATTTTACTGGTTAATTTATTTAGTTTTGTCAGCAGCACAGTAGTGCAGTGGTTAGCACTGTTATCTCATCACGAAAACGGTCCTGTGTTTGAATGAAAAGCTGCATGGGACCCTTGTGTGTGGAGTTTGCATGTTCTCTCTGGCTACTACGGCTTTCTCCCACAGTTCAAAGACGTGCTTATTGATTCTCAGTTAGTTGTAGGGCCGGGCCTGAATGGCTGTCTCTCCCTTTGATAGACTGGTGATCTGTCCAGGGCATACCCCGTTTATTGCCGCAATGTCAGCTGGGATAGGCTCCAATTACCGAATTGGATAAGCAGAAGAAAATGGATGGCTTTCATTGTCTTTTAATCTCAGGAAGTTATGCTTTTTTCTGAACTACTTTGGAATGGAAACTTTTAAAGTGCTCTATATATAAAGATCATCCATCCATCCATTTTCTACCACTTGCCCAGGTTGCAGGAGCAGCAGTCTAAGCAGAGATGCCCAGACCTCCCTCTCTCCAGCTACCTTCTCCAGCTCTTATGGGGGGACACCAAGGCGTTCTTAATCCAGCCGAGAGACATAATCTCTCCAGCATGTTCTGGGTCTACCCCAATACCAGCTCCCAGTTGGACATGCTTGAAAGACCTCACTGAGAAGGCATCCCAGTTAAATGTCTGAACCACCTCAACTGAACTTTTAATTGTGGTGGAGTAGTAGTCTCCGCCCCTCGCAAATGACTGAGCTCCTCACCCTATCTAAAAGGGAGAGCCTAGAAACCCTTCAGAGGAAGCTAATTTCTGTCACTTTTACCAGCAGTCTCATTTTTTTTTGGTCTGTGATTAAATGAATGAATTTTCAGAAGAAAATTTCTTACTACTAATAATAATAATGGCTGAGGTATGCCTTTAGTGCAATTTGTCTGTTTTGCAGCAAGAAAGTAATAGTCTCCATGAAGAGGATGATGATAGAAGATGAAAATGAAAAATAAAAAGTTTATTTTGTACATTATTTTTAACTTGGTCAACTCTGGAGATTAACCAAGGATTGAACTGCCAGCCCTGTGATGCTCTGTGTCCTGAGCAACAATCATCCCACTCTGTAAGTCAAGATTTTGATGTTATAAAATGAAGCATTGATTTATTCATATCAAACAAATACAACAGAAATATCCTTTACTGTGGAAATGTTGTAATCTTGTGTTTTGTTATTCTCACTATACACTGAATCCAAGAGGAGTGACACATTTGCTGAGTTGACACTATAAAGAAGCCCTGTGGAGCCCTATGCAAAGTCAAGCCAAAGCGTAAAAGAGTAAGAGTGCCACCTGATCTTTTTATACGCACATATGGTTATGTGCACTTATTGCACTGTTTTTCACAAGGTGATGAACATGATTGTCATGTGAATAAATAAAGATTAAAGAGTCTTTTCTCTTTGTACACATACTTAAACTGTACCCTCAGCTCAGAGGTCAGACAACCCTAGTTACAATAAAACATTTTCATAATGACTTTTTACTCCTACCACAACCCAGAACTTATAACTCTAGTAAATGTTATTCACACTATTTTTACAGAGTCTCAAAAACCCATATGTTTTATGAAAGAGAGCTGACTATGGCCACACAAAAGAACAAGGTAATCTAGGACGTATGTTTTTCAAGACAAATGTGTTCTTGACATTACTGTCAGAGCACTTTTTTGCTTTTTGATTTATTATCTTAGAGACCTATATTTTCTGCAGAGGAAATGACCTATATTTGTGAGCTTCCAGCATTGTATATTGCTAATGCTGCTTTCCAAAAACCATACTTCGTGTCTTTGCGATTTAATAGCAGATATCATTAGTTTTTGTCAGCAATAGTTGTAACTATCTTAACAGAAAAAAATGTGTCAAATATAAGTTAATGGGGTGCTTATGAGAGGTCAATTTATTTTCAGTTACCAGTAATATTGAAATACATTAATAACTACTTATCAATCACTTTCAAGATTATTTCAGTACTACTTTTCAGTACCTGCAAAGGGTAGCATTCTGAGACCAGCAATTTTAATTTTGTTTAATGAAGCTCAATATAAGGTAGTCTTGCTAACTAAGCAGGTAATGAGATCAAGCCCAAGATTACTACGCTAAAAAAATGTCTATGTCTTGACACATACTGCTTGGGAATTATTGCAATATTAAAATTAAATTTACTAAAAATATATAGTCTTGCATAGAAGAGTCCTCGATTGCCCAGAAATTCAATGGTGAGAAATTGCTAGTTTTATGTGATTTTTATATGGTTTTATACTGATATTGAGGTAAATCAGAATGAGTTCTATTTCTCACTAACCCATTTGTTGAGTCTTTAAAGTAGATCTTAGGATTCTATGGGGTTTCTTGTGCTGTACCTTTGACCTGTCATGTGACCAATACAAGTCTGTTCTGGGATTTCCTTTCTGGCTCAAAAGTCAGCTGTAGAGAAAGGAAGCAAGTGTACTCTCAGCACCAGCCCAAGTAAATGGGGATGGTTGCATCAGGAAGAGTATCTGGTGTAAAATCTTTGCTAAATCAAATATGCAGATGAATAATGCAACTTTCATATCGGATCTGTCGAGGAGAGAGAGGGAAGACATGTTAGGAGGCAGAGAGAGAGAAGGAAAGGTAGGAGGGTGGAGGTGAGAGTAGGCACTTTAAATGTAGGGACTATGAATGATAAAGGGAGAGAGCTGGCTGATATGATGGCGAGAAGGAAGATATATTGTGTGTGCAAGAAATCAGGTAGAGGGGAAGCAAGACCAGGGGCATTGGAGGTGGATTCAAACTGTTCCACCATGGTGTAGATAGGAAGAGAAATGGAGTAGAGGTAATCTTGAACGAAGAGTGTGTGAAGAGTGTTCTGGAGGTGAAGAGAGTGTCAGACAGAATGATGACTTTGAAGCTGGAAACTGAAGGTGTGATACTAAATGTTGTCAGTGCATATACCCCACAAGGTGGATGTCACAAGAGAAAGAGGAATTCTGGAGTAGGTTGGATGAAGTGGTAGAGAGTATTCCCAAGGGAGAGAGGGTGGGAATTAGAGCAAATTTTTATGGGCATGCAGGTGAAGGGAACAAAGCAGATGAAGAGGTGGTGGTTTAGGTATGGTGTTAAGGAGAGGAATGTGGAGGGAAAGATGATAGTGGATTTTGCAAAAAGGATGGAAATGGCTGTGGTGAACACAGATGGTGTTAGGGGAAAATGTAGCTATTCAGCATCAGATAATGGTCTGTGGGATGACTTTGGAAATCAAGCAGAGGAAGTGAATGAAGATAGAGGATTAAATGGTGGAAACTGAAAAAGGAAGAATGTTGTGCAGAATTTAGGGAGGAGTTGAGAAAGGCTCTGGGTGGTTGCGACTAGTTACCAGATGACTGAAAATGTAATAGCTAAGGTGATGAGAAGGTATTTGGTGTGTCCTCTGGACAGAGGAAAGAAGACAAGGTGACTTGGTGGAGGAGTGAGGAAATACAGGAAAGTATTCAAAGGAAGAGGCAGACAAAAAAGAAGATGAAGAAAGTAGACAGGAGTACTGGGAGTCTAGGCACACAGCAAAGACAGATGTTGCAATGACTTATAGTGAGTTGTGTGAGAGTTGTGTGGACACTGTGAAAGCAGAGAAGGACTTGGTTAGACAGAGAGAGTGAGGTGGAAAGGATGTGCAACAGATTAGGGTGATTAAGGGTAGAGATGCAAATTTACTGATGAGTGAAGAGAATGTGTTGAAGATGGAAGGAGTACTTTGAGGAACTGAATAAAGAAAATGAGAGAGAGGAGGAAAGATAGTGAATCAGGAAGTGTAGAGTATTAGTAAGGAGAAGTGAGGGCAGCTATGAAGAGAATGAAGAGTGGAAAGGCAAATGGTACAGATGACATACCCGTGGAGATATGGAGATGTCTAGGAGAGAGGGCTGTGGATTTTTTAACCAGCTTGTTTAATACGATCTTGGAAAATGAAAGACTGCCCGAGGAACCTGATAAGTGCACTAGCACCAATCTTCAAGAACAAGGGTGATGCGCACAGTTGCAGTATGAAGCTTGTGAGGGTGGTGCAGTACATGAGGACAGTGAGACAGTGGTGAGGTATGTTCAGCAATCACGCGTATAAGCAACATAAAGGGACATGATGATGGTTCTAGAGTGGTATCTTAAATTACTGGTTTCTACAAAAAAGTTAATAAAAAGAAATGAAGTCAGGCCATGGGAGAGTATTGATAAAAGACATTTTAGAGACAATATAAGGCCGTGTGGTGATATTTTTTAATAAAGAACCAGTTGATCCACAGTTTACTTGTTACTTATTTTGCTCTTTGACTTCTCTACCTAAATTTCAGCTGTCAGAAATTATTCATTTATTATATTAATATATCATGAAAGCAAGCTAGAGGTTTTATGAGGGGAAGCAGAAGAGAGAAAAGGACAGGTCTCAGGATCATAGCAAGCTAAAACAATTGTGGTTGAAGTACGGAAAGATAGGTTTGAAAACATATGCATCTTCCCCCTAAGGTTATATCATGTCAGCAAAATGTTATGTAAGTTTTTTCTAGTTCTGTTAGTGCAGGTGAAACTTTTTCCTGAGTTCAGCAAAGTTTTATTATTTCAGCCAAAAAATGACATAGGTTCATAGGAGCCAAACTTCCCTGTGAACCTAAAACAATTTCAGATGGCTGTGTTAACAAATGTTAGATTTTAATATGGAAACTCCTTTTTATAGCCTGTTTCCAGGCAACAGTCAGTGTATTTTTTATAGCATGACTGCAATATTTTCATTAACTTGACAAGAGCAGTTTCTAATCATTGTCAAACCACAATTTTTCTCTCAACATGAGTAGTTCTTAAACCTAAGGAAATGGTCTGGTAAGCAACAGATATTTTATGTTTTCTTAATAATATAGGATTTTGAGAAGAAAATGTTGTCTAGAATGTCTATATGCCATTCTAGAGTACATGGGCAAAACACAAATTGTATATACTTTTATTTTGGAATTATAGCAGTTGGTTTGTCCCCAAACAAGCAATGCATAAATCTGCATATACTAGTTTAAACATCAGGGCACAGAAAACAAAAATTTCTTTCTCGTTCTCCCACTTCGTACCCAGAATCTTCTGATATGGTTCAGTTTAATTTTGGCACAAATGACCTTTTTTCTGGTATTATACCAGTGTGCAACTAAAACTTGGACAGATAAGAAATATGTTGCTTTAGCCGTGCGTAACAATGGTTTCTGTTTTTCTATTTTCAATAAATATTTTGCTATCCAATAGAAGGGAAAAAGATACAGAGGACAGAAAGCAAACAAACAAACAAAAAACAAACAAAAAAACGAGGGATGGGCAGGTTATTGTAAACATATCACATGACCACGATCTTCACAACCAGGGAATTCTGATTAGTTGTTACAAAATGCTACAAAATGGATTTGTACTGCAATTTGTTCTGTGTTTTTTGCCAAAAAACCCTTTAATACCATATGCTGTCAACACACTTGTGGTGAACTTATTGGGAATGACTGAGTTTTTGCTTTTTGCTTGTTAATGAGAAGCACATCCTCCTCATTAAAACAAGATATTTTTGGCTCAGTTCCATGACTGTGCATATTAAAAATACACCTTCAATTATTTCTGTCCTTGTGTCCTTCTGTAGCACAGTCAATCCCAAATATAGATAATAGATTATATTTGTAGATAAGCCCTATAAACAAACAAACAGCCAAATAAACAAACAAACAAAGCATCATGCTCATTGTAATGGTGAATTATCATCTTTTATTCCAGGCGTTTTAGGGCTATCGTGCATGTAGACAACAGGGAGTCGTATTTAAGTGAAGTGATTAAGTCTGATTGATGACTCTGCAGGGAGTCTGGAGAGGGATGGAGTGGTGGGGTGGTGGTGGTTGGATGGAAGGGGTGGGGAATGTTGCTCTTGCTGTGCTTGATTCAATTATCTACTTGCATGTGCTGTGTGAGATCATCCAGCAGTAAAGATCCAACTTAATTACATTTCATTTCACTACTACATCATTAAAAGAGCTCATATAGTTTAACTGATCCTTGCAGCAGTTTGATGAGTTATGCATAATATTCTTTCTTGTTTAATCATGTCAAAATAATTGGTTGCAATGGCATTATCATAGTTCTAAACATAAAAAATACTGATCCACTGATCCCATGAATGCAGCAGTGATAGTGTTTCTTATCCCACTGAAGCACTTGAAAATAAAACACAATCAGCAGAGAATTATTTCTAAAGACAAGGCTGTAGAAAAAACTTAAATGCATAATACATATTTTTTAAATGAATTTACAAATTAGGTGAATGCAAATGTATCTATTTAAATATATGCATTTTAATATGGTAATATGTTGTTGCATATCATGCTTAACCTACTTGGACATACTATTGCAGTGGACTAATGCAGTGCTCATGAATATTATTCAAAGGCACAATGTTAATTATGTGATTTTATTTTTTTTTTAATTTTTGAATTCTTAACCATTTAATGAATTATATAAATAAATAGAAGCACTCAGACAGTGCAAACCACTGCCAAGGCTACAGAGGCCATCTATAAATAACCTCGCCTATTCTATATGTTTTAATATATATTTTGATCTAGGAAGGTTCCCATTACATTTGATGACATGAACCAGTTGGCCTGAAGTATATATTGTGCTGCTCTTGTCTGTAATCTCTGGTTAAAATATATGTTAGATAAGGAAAGTAATACTAGTCATCAGAGTGCATTTCACAAATGCTGTTGGTTAATAAAAATCTGTGCCAAAAATTTTCTTCCACAAGGAGTATAAGCAAGAGAAAATTTAAGTGAAAGATGGGAAATATTGATAGCGTCCTGCTAGGCAGCAAACCATCCGTTAAATATCATTGAACAAACTGTTATCCATCATGGATAATCCTGACCACCCTCTGCACCACTTAATGGACAGGCAGTGGAACACTTTCTCCAACAGATTCAACTACCCTTGTCAGAAGGCCAGGTACAAGAAATCTTTCATACTGTATCCTGCAACTCTTTATAATAAGGAAAATGAGAGAGAGAGAAGGACAGATGGAGGAAAGATGGTGAACCAGATGAAGGCAGATGATTCACTTTGGTGACCTATAAAGGGAGCAAACAAAAGAAAAAAGAATTACTTCAACTACTGGCCAAAAAATAATTTTCCAAATATGGGATAAATAAAGTATCTTATCTCATCTCATCTCATCTCATCTCATCTCATCTCATCTCATCTCTTCTATGACCAGAACTCTGATCAAGGAAGAAGCTGATAATTTGTCATTTTAGTCAGTTCAGCAAGTGTACAGTGTTCTCTAGGTAAGACAGATGCTGCTACACAGATGCATGTGTACACGTTGGATGTAGAAATACAGTGGTTAGCAGATGTATTAATTATGGTCCATGTTTACATGTGAACATCAAATTATTTTAAATTTAAAAAGACAGAAGGACAATTATATATCTGCCACAAATTGGTAGTGGCGTAAAACAGTCCATCATCAAGTGATAGCTTGATCCAGTCTTGCCCATAACAGCTGAAGACAGAAAAAGGAGCTCTTTACAAGTAATGCTCTCCCTTTTTGTTGTCATAGAGGAGCAGCTGCCTCACAGACATCAACAATTTTGGCCCACCGTCACCTCCTCACCTCTGTTACATCTTCATTTTATGTAACTTAAAATGAGCAGTGTGTTTACCTCCTTGGTTATATTGAAAAGACTGGACAGAATACATTTTATCTCACTATAGATTCTAGAGATTGGGACCAAACTTGCATTTGACTTCACTTCTTAGACTGCACTCTAAAGTAAACAACAATGATGTCCCTAAGAGTGGGAGGATTTTATTATATTTTATAAATACTAAGCCATCCACAGAGCTTTTATTATCAGATTTAAATATAGGCTTCATAGGTAGACCTCCTCTTAAAGGCTGTAAACCTACAGAACCATGAGAGCTTTTGAATTTAGAAATGATGAGTGCAGTTCCAGAATGTACATGTACTGGTGGTGATATAAATTGAAAATCAAAAGGTGTTTCAGTTGAGTAGTTTGTGATAGCACTGAGATTTCTGTAGAGTTAAAAAAATAAGCCAAAACTAAATTGTTCCTGGAAAACCTTTTTTTTCACAATTTGAAGGTAAACCATTTTAAATCCAGATGTCACTTGCTCTATAATTAAAAAAAAAAAAACAAAAAACTTTAGGTCACAAACACATACAAGAGCACTGCTCTGAAATAAAATGGTGCTTTAGTACACATACTGCATATTTTTGAAACTCATAAAATAATTCCAGTAATTCATTTATTCTGTTTTTTCCTCAGTGTTGTTCTCTCCGGTGTCTTGACAAGTGTTTTCACTGAAATTAATCCAAAATATTGTAAATAAAATTTTCATGGACTCATAAACTGCTCTTTCTGACTCAAACCACCATAGACACAGGACCCAGTGCACGAATGATGAAGAGTAAAAATATATCTGAGTCTCAAAGGTCCTCTACTGGCAGCTCCCACTTATAGTGGTACCTGCAAAACATTCCTCTAATTATCAGTGGTGGAGGGTATTCCTGGACATGGGCCATATCCAAATGTGACCAATTAAAGAAGAAAAGGTAAAGATGAGCGCTCACAAAAGAGTGCAGCGCTGGAGGGGAAGATAAACAAAACAGACTGACCCATGTTTGTTGTATATCACACATATTTTGATCCAAACACCTTAATCTTGAAGATGTTTGAAATCTGAGTTAGTGGGTATTGGTTGAGCTTAAATTGGCTCATCTCTGACCATGGGATTTTAATGTGGTTTGATTTGGTCAGACTGAATTCCATTCAGGTAGAATAGGCTACTGGGGACCACAGGATTCCTGCAGGGATCCTCTGGGAAATTAAAGCCCTGCTTATATGTTTTTAGATTGACTCTGTCTCTGTCCGATGTGGGATTTCTCACCCTGCCCTATAGTCTGTCTCATTGTCTAGCTAGACTCTTGCCTCCTTTTCTTTTAACTGAGAAACACCAATACATTAACTGCAGTGAAAGGAAGGAAATTTTAAGAATCACATTCTCATTTACCACAAGCATTAACATTACTTCTATTAATACGGGAAAAAAACTGGTGACTTTCACTACATATGATGACAGGCATGGGGGAAAAGTGATGGACTGACTAACCAACAAAAAAGCTGATTTTATTTTTCAAAATTAAGCAAAGAAATGTTAACTCTGGACCTGTTCAGATTTGCCCTCAAATCCACAATATGGGCCAGAAACTTCTTTTATCTCTGGCTAAGACAGTTCTGTTTTAAATAAGCTTTTGGTGCAGTAGAATTTTTTGTTTTTCATATTAATTAAATGGTGCAGATCATAGTGTAGGTGCCACTATCAACAGGCCAACTGAAGCTTATCTTTCTCAAAATTCTCAAAAGAATCATCAAAAAGTTACGATTGTGTTTAGGGCTGTGACCATTGAGATGTTTTATTGAACACTGATCAACCATCTAAAGAAAACATGCTCTCAGCTCCGTGATATATTAATTGACACGAACATTTATTTACAGTGGGTACAGAAAGTATTCAGACCCCTTTAAATTTTTCACTCTTTGTGTCATTGCAGCCATTTGCCAAAATCAAAAAAGTTCATTTTATTTCTCATTAATGTACACTCAGCACCCCAACTTGGCAGAAAAAACCAGAAATGTAGAAATTTTTGCAAATTTATTAAAAAAGAAAAACTGAAATATCACATGGTCATAAGTATTCAGACCCTTTGCAGTGACACTCATATTTAACTCACATGCTGTCCATTTCTTCTGATCCTCCTTGAGAT
>VUQH01076375.1:0-10006 GCA_015106775.1 Etroplus canarensis
CCAATTCCTTTCTGTGCCCCGCTCATGTATTGAGCCATATACCTATTCATCTTAGCCACTATGATGCCTGACAAGAGCTTCCATGTGGTTCTGAGGCAGGTTATTGGCCGGTATTTGGATGGAACAGGTCCCTTCTGGGGGTCCTTGAGGATCAGAACTGTCCAGCCTTTGGTTAGCCATTCCGGGTGTCTCTCATTGACTAGCAGCTGGTTCATTTGTGCTGCCAGACGCTCGTGGAGCGCAGTCAGCTTCTTCAGCCAGTAGGCGTGAACCATGTCAGGGCCTGGTGCTATCCAACTCTTCATACTGGAGATCCTTTTCTGGATATCTACCACTGTGATGGTTACTGGACCCTGTTCAGGGAGGTTGCTGTGGTCTGTTCTTTAATCCACTAGCCACTGAGCATTGCTGTCATGGGTTGCGTCCAGTATTGCTCCGTGTCTAGCCTTGTGTGGTGCTGTTCTCATATTATTCTCCTGCCACTGAGAGTACACCTTGGATGGTTCTGTGAAAAACAGCTGGTTTATTCTCCTGCCTTCTATCTTTCTGGTATACCTCTTCAAACATCTGGCCAAGGATGTGAGTCTTTGCTTGGCAGTTTCCAAGGCCTCAGGTATAGACAGCTTGCTGTATTTCTTAGGCATCTTCTTTATCGCACCTTTCTGCAACTCCGATAGTTGGCTAACCTCCCTCTGTGCTACTTTGATCTTGGCCTCAAGTCTCCTTCTCCATGGAGGGTACTGCTCCTTATATATAAGAGAGAGAGAGAGAGAGGGTTGCATCAGGATGGGCATCCGGCATTAAACCTTTGCAAATTTACCAATGTGAATTAATCTGCATCCGACCCCTTGTTGGAAAATACAAGGGGTCAGCTGAAAAGTAAACACATACACAGATAGATAGATAGATAGATAGATAGATAGATAGATATTCACCCTACTTGGATCTTTCATGGTTAGAATTTCATGGATATAATTTGTTTTTTTGACAGGAATTTGCAAATAAAAAATCTTCTGTCATGTTAAAGTCAAAACGGAGTTTTACAAACTAATGTCAATTAATTAAAAATATAAAAGGTAAAATAAATATTTGCATAAATACTCACCACCTTTAAACGGACTGACCTAATTCAACAGTAGTCCAGCCTGTTGATTCCAGCTGTGTCATAATTAGTGAAATGGAAATCATCTGAACGCAGTTGATGTGTGTTTGGGAGGTCCAGTCTTGGGTTCATCAGTGTTTCTGCTACAATTACAACATAAAGACAAAAGAAAGCTCCAAGACACTCAGAGAAAATATAATGAAAAAGTATGAATCAGGAGATGGCTGCAAAAAGATTTCCAGCTGAGTGGACATCCCATGGAATTCAGTCAAGTCCATTAATAAGAAATCAGAGATCAAGAAATGAGAGACTATACATACAGCAACTGTTGCCCAGGTTCTTCACCAGTCAAAGCTACTGTATATGGGAGAGTGGTAAAGAGAATGCCACTGTTTAAAAAAAAGCTCATGTGAAATCGTTCCTAGAATTCATCAAAAGGCACATGGAAGATTCCAAAGTCAGCTGGAAGATGGCTCTTTGATCTGATGAGACAAAAATTGAGCTTTTGGGCCATTAGACTAGACGCGATGTTTGGCGAACACCAAACACTCCACATCACCACAAACACACTATCTCCAGACTTAGCCACCTAGTGCTTGTCCTGAAGCTCCTCTCCTGGCCTGGCTCCAGGGTGGGGCCCCTAAAACCCTTATCTTGGTCCCTTGGTCTTTTCCTCTTCATAGGGTTTTTTCTGAATTGCTCTTAGTCTGGCCTGTCACCCAGGACTAATTTGGCTTGGGAGATCCCACCAAGGGCAACTTGCCCCTAACAACTTAGCTCCTAGGATCACCAGACAGACCCCTCCAGGTAGTGATTCACAGAGGGGCATATAAAGGCAACATTTTATTACCCCATAATTGCCAAATCTGAATTGACTATTAAACACAAAAATGTCATGCAGTCTGGGCTTGACAGTTTGCTGAAAGACAGTGTCATTTTAAACTATCATACCACTGCACCAGCAAGTTGCTTAATGGTTTTTACAAGTTTGTAGAAGAGTAACATTTCAAAACTGCATTCTAGAAGAAATTGCTTGTGTTTTATACAGTTCACTTTTTAGCAGCCTGCAACAAAACTAGATTTTTCAAACTGTAGCATTCTAAGGAAAGACATTAATGCCTTGGGGTGGTTTTGTGAGGGATATGCTTGTTTGCAGCAAAGATGGCAATCTCTTTGTATGCAACTTTTCTCCAGAGACAATTATTCTTTTCGAGGTCTCCCTAAAGAGTGTTGTCAGCTGTGAATGAAATCCAAGGTTTTTACAAAACATATAAAGCAATGATAGTGAGCACAACTCTACACTTATGTAGTTATGCAAATATAGGCTGTTCGAACTGTGCCCAAGGAGATTTAACATTTTGCTTGGAGACAGATGGCAACAGATCATAAGTAACTGCTTAGGTTTTCAGTGCAGGAACTTTTGCAGGTGCTTTTAATGCTACAGCTTCATCTTTGGTTCCATGCACAATATTTACTTGCATCAAAAGTAAAGTCTATTCAACAAAACTTCGTCCAGTACAAGTGACTGCTGCCATGACTGTTGGCAGTACACAGAACAAGTTTACAGATCTCTACCGCCTCAGCAGCGAACAGATCATTTTCTTTATGTCACTTGTAAAAGACCCATTTATAACTGTGAAATTCAGTCAATAAATTCTAGTGCCCTCTGCGGCCTTTTCTCCCTCTGCGGAACACATCACAAAATGTCACCGCAAAACGCCTTCGTAATGTTCCCCAAACTCTGCAATAAACAAGAATCAGCCAGAGCATTACTCACATTGTAAACACCCCAGGCTTTTTTCTTTGCAGTAAGCAGCTCTCCTCCTCAAAATAATGTTTTATAGTATTAAATTTGATGCATATTTTTCACAAGGGCATGCTATTCTGTTTCTTGCATATGAAAATTCCTGGCTCCTCCTTGACACTGCCAAGCTCTTTTGAATGGGGTTTATGATGTGCTGAGTGCACTCTTGACTGGTTTCATGAGGTGTGAAGTCACCTCGGTCAGCTTATAGAGGAACGGTCAAATATAAAGCACTAATAGAAGCCAAAAATGCAGAATCAGCTCAGGGTATGGCAACATCAGTGTCCTTTTCATCATAGACATCCAAGAAAGTATATTCTGATTTTATAGGTTTTGCTCATTTTGATTAGGAATAGCTGTATGTTTTTTTTTTTTAAATTATCGTGGTTTTATTACAGCAGCTACATTTTGTCAATACAATAAAGATTACTTTCATGATTATATTAAAAGAAACAGTAAGCAAGGGTTTTTATGATGAAAAACATAGGAGCTGATATTTTACAACTGTGCACATCAGTGTATTGTGTTACTATGTAACTTGCTTCCTTTTTCAAGCAAGTGTTAATTAATTGTGCAGTGGAAATGCCTTCAAAAATTCAAGATAGCCCTACCGGAGGTAGAACAAAGCAAACAATATTTTTCACACTCTCTAAGGTCTCTAATATATGAAATTGATTATTGGATTAAAACATTTTACTGCAAAAGTGGTTATATTCTTATATAATATAAAACACTCAAAAAGTGTAAAAACTGCAAAATGATGCAAGCCGAATGGGAGCTGCTACACTTGAACTCATGTAATTTCATAATGGAAGCTCTGATTCATACCAAATTTGGCCTGACAGCGGACAGAGGGTTCCTCTGCATGTCTGAACAAACAGAGAAAATGCAGTCCTACAAACACAGAAGTACAATGGTCAGAAACTTCATTATGAGTGTCTGTGATGAATAAATTCATAAACTTTTTAACTGTTTTTGCTAGTTTTATTCCATAAACACCGGTTTGTTGGAAAGGTCTGTGCTAAATATAGCAATATTTGTTATGTGACTGTATCAGGTAGAGTCAGTGTTCTACATTAGAAAGTGTACAAGTAAAATAAGCAGTGTGAAAGGGGTGGATCTGTTATATGATCCACCCTCTGATACTACATTAGGTGAACAGCGTAGATGGTGAATGCATTTTACTCAGCTAATATCCAAGTTGTCAGTCCCCTTTAAATATTATTGGCACAGAATCTCTAACAAAGCTAGATATAATTAGTCAATCACTATAAAAAAAATCCCCACTCACCCTGTGGGCAGTCTTTTGTCCTTAAAGCTCAGGTCCTCTACTAGAGACCTGGGAGCTTGAGGGTCCTGCACAGTATTTTAGCTGTTCCTATGACCGAGCTCTTCTGGACAGGGATCTCAGATGTTGTTTCTGGAATCTGATGGACCCATCCTCCCAGTCTGGGGGTCACTGCCCCGAGTGTTCCGATTACCACAGCGGACCACTGTTGCCTTCACCTTCCACATCTTCTCTAGCTCTTCTCTCAGCCCCTGGTATTTCTCAAGCTTCTCGTGTTCCTTCATCCTGATGTTGCCATCTCTTGAGATTGCTACTTCATCTTTCTTCCTGTGCTTGTCCACCATTACAATGTACGGTTGGTTAGTCATCACTAGTTTGTCTGTCTGTATCTGGAAGTCATTCTCCACTACCTTTGGTTTTGTGTCCCATTTTGACCATGGGATTTCCAGGCCATACTGGGCACAGATGTTCCTGTAGACTATGCCAGCCACTTGGTTATGGTGTTCCACATATGTCCTACCTGCTAGCACCCTGCTATTATGTGCTGGATTGTCTCTGGGGCATCTCTGCATCGCCTGCACCTGGGGTCCCACCTAGTGTGGTAGACCCCAGTCTCTACTGATCTTGTGCTCAGAGCTTGTTCCTGTGCAACCATGATTAGTGTCTTTGTGCTGTCTTTCAGTCCAGCTTTGTCCAGCCATTGGTAGGACTTTTTGATATCAGTCACTCTTCTATCTGACGGTGGTGCATGCTGTGGAAGTGCCTGTCCTTCCATGATGGTTCCTGTTCTTGCGCCTCTTCTATCTTGGGTTTCTGCTGCCTTAGGTATTAACTAAGTACACACACAAAAGCACATAACAGCATACTCTAAGATGTACCATTCTGATTGTTTATGATTGTAAAACTACTAATTCATTTGTTTGGTAATTTTGTCAAGTTGTCTTTTAGGATTTTCCACATCTTCATTTTGACTGCGTCTCAGCACAATGGATGCTCCTATCTGTATACTTTTTCATTCATTCTGTTGCTTTTGTCAGCAGTGAAATTATTAATAAATGCCTGTGTGCCAGTTCCACTGGCAGCTATACATACCCAAACTCTAACAAAAGCACCACTGTGTTTGGCAGATGAGACAGTGCTTTGGGTGATGAGCTGTTCCTTTTTTCTTCTTTCCATTATTATGATAGAACTTGATTTTTATCTCCTCAGTTCACAGAACCTCTCAAATGTTTTCCTTATAAAAGCTTCTCTTGATTGTTGACAAGGAAACACATATTCCTACATCCTGGAGTGCATTCCTGACTGTGCAGACAAAGGCCTGCATCCCTTTATTCATGCAAATTATCTTTCACTCCTCAACAAGGCTTGTAAGTCTCCAATGTCGTTACTTTTCTGTTTTACTTGTGTGTACCTACATTTTTTTAGAATAAATTCAACCAGCATAACTATTAGAGCATCAATGACACTTCCACCTCTTTACTCCTGATATGCAACAGCTTAAACTCAAACTAACTGGCAACTCACAATCAGTGCTTTGCCATGTATAAGCTCTTTCTTGCATGTTAAAATGATGTGAGAACAGATTGATCCGCACACCAAACAGTGGCCGTATAAAGATTTTATTAGCTGTATATTGTTTCATGTCTCTTCATCAGATTTTGTAAAACTATAGTCATCATCTTGAATAGCCTGAAGCTACTGTATATAACAAAACACATGTGACATACATTCAGTGATCACCTCCTAAGGTACACCTTGCTAGTAACAGGTTGAACCCCTTTTTTCCTTCAGAACTGCCTTAATTATTTGTGGCATAGATTCAGCAAGGTGCTGGAAACATTCCTCAGAGATTTCAGTCCATTCTGACATGATAACATCTCACAGTTGCTGCAGATTTTTCAGCTGCACACCCATGATGCAAATCTCCTGTTCCACTATATCCCAAAGGTACTTGATTGGATTGAGATCTGGTGACTGTGGATGTCATTTGAGTACAGGGAACATATTCCCATCTTCAAGAAACCAGTTTGAGTTGATATGAGCTTTGTGACGTGGTCCGGGTACACTGTTGTCATAAGGGGATGGACATGGTCAGCAACAATACTCATTTAGACTGTGACATTTACACAATGCTCCATTGGTACTTAGTGGCTCAAAGTGTGCCAAGAAAATATCCCCCACACCACAACATTGCACCAGCAGCAGCTTGAACCATTGATACAAGGCAGGATGGATCCATGTTTTCATGCCAAATTCTCACCCTCCTATCCGAATGTTAAAGCAGAAATCAAGGCTCATCAGACCAAAGAATATATTTCAAATCTTTGAGACTCCAGTTAACACATACTTACCAAAACTGGAAAATAAGTTTCTAGTTCTTAGGCGACAGGAGTGGCACCCTGTGTGGACTGCTGCTGTAGCCCATCTGTTTTTAGGTTTGGTGTGTTGTGCATTCAGAGATGCTCTTCTGCGTACACTGATTGTAATGATTGGTTGTTTGAATTGCAGTTGCCTTCATATCAGCTCCAAGCAGTGTGGCCCTTCTCTTCTTACCTTTGGCATTAACATGACATTTTCACCTGGAGAACTGCTGCTCATTTGATATGTTCTCTTATTTGTACCATTCTCTGTAAACCCTAGGGATGGTTGTGAGGGAAAATCCCAGTAGATCAGCAGTTTCTGAAATACTCAAACCAAACTGTCTGTCATCAAAAACCATGCTACATTCAAAGTCACTTAAATTAGCTTTCTTCCCCATTTTGATGCTCAGTTTGAACTTCATCGTTAGTTAAGTTGCTGCTCTGTGATTGGTTGATTACATATTGATTAACAAGCAGCTGAACGTGTATATATAATGAAGTAGTTTGTGTATCTCACCTGCTGTAAATTTCTGCAAATCAAATAGTGTTAAAACACATATTGACCAAATACAGTACACTATAACAGTGATTCCCAAATGGTGTGTTGTGAGGCAAGTCCAAGCATGCCTTGAGTTCTTATGTGAAACATAAATTATTACTGTGATACAACTGCACAAAAAGTAATGGATGAATTTTGCATTTACCTTATGAGTTTGTTGTACGCAGTAATTTACAAGTAAATGGGTAACATACATTAAACACATTTTAAAAACCTTCTGGCACATCACAGGCTCTGACTGATAACAACAAGGGGGAAAATTTGTAGAGGAATCAGGGGGGTGGATCATTTTGGAGGAAACAACTAATCAGCAGTGTGACCCACCACCTGAGAAAAAACACTATCAGGGAGCGAATGCGGAAGCACTCTGCGTTATTGCTTCAGTTGGACCGCGGATGTCTACAGCCTTCATCATGAGTGTGTCATCTGTCAGGAGATGGTGGCTAATGCTAACATGGTGCTAAAGCAAGTTCTGAAAGCACAAGGAAATCAAGCATCTCTTCTGAGAGAAACTTAACCTACTTCAAAAGAACATCTGAACCGAAGGGAGCAAAACTGATTGTTGGAACCAGGTTTTGGAGATGAGGGATGCTAATGGAGCTTATGCTAAGAAGAAAATATAAAAATATACGCATTATACTAAGTAATAACTATCAAAAGTGCCTTTTAATAAAAGAAGAACTGACGGCATGTCGGATGACAAAGATGCTGTTTTACGCAGATATGAATACAGTTGTGTTTTGAAAATTTAGTTTGCCCTTGGGCGTGCCTTGGGCAATGTTTGAAAACCACTGCACTGTATATTTATGCCTGGTTACTATTTTTCAGAATTGTTAGCAAGAACCTCGCTCTCAAAACATTACACATCCAATAAAATCCCTATATAAGGCCTGTTTTGCTGTTTGATGATGCGTCTGTTCTCATATCATGGACATCCTGTTGAACACCAGTTTTTATTTTCTCATTTTTAGTTGAAATAATACACAACTGCCAAAGTAACATTTATTAGCCATAGTTCAATTATTTGTGAATTCTTGTAATCTGGGTACTCTATGTTAAGAGGGTGATATCTCACACATAGTTCTTTAAATATTGATGTAATCCTACCCAAATTAAAGCCGAGTCCCTGCATTTTAATGTAGTTTTAGCTTTTTTCCAATTAAATGTGCTGAAGCCCAGAAGAAGAATTGAAGAACAAAATGTCTAATTTCCACTTTGGTCTGTACATGTTATATATCTATGTGGAGTTTTTCCATCTACAACATAAATTCATTAAAGCAGATGTGTCCTCCTCTCTCATAACTTATCAAACTGTTCCTAAGGTTGACAGATTGAGCAGTAATTAAGTGTGGACACTTATGATTACTGATAAAAAAAAAAAAAGTGGTCTGGTCTATCTCTAAAACATAATTATATATAATCACAATCTGATTAAACTAATAACACACGAGCAGTTGTCTTTTTCACATCTTTACTAAGCTGAATAATCACGAACAGAGCAGGCTGGAAATAGTACATGAACTCCTGAATGTAATAACTTGTAGATCTTCTCCAGCTACATATCATACATGCAACAGGATGAGGGGAGATATTTGGAGCACACACAAAAAAACAAAAGTAATTTCATCAATATTTCTGTTGTATCTTGATTGAACAGCCTTTGTTGGATCACAGAATCTCAACTAAATTAAAATCAGGACTCTGATTTGGCCATTCCAAAACATGATCTTGCTTTTTTCCACATCATTCTGTCATTGATTTACTTGTAACCCAGCCACAGGGACCCACAAGCCAGTGTACTCCTAGTGCCAGTCCCAAGCCCGGGTAAATGGGGAGGGTTGTGTCAGGAAGGGCATCCGGTGTAAAATCTTTGCCAAGTCAAATATGCGGATTCATAATACGACCTCCATACCAGGTCAGTTGTGGGCCGGGTTAACAACAACTCCCTCCAGTGCTGTTAGCCAACAGGGTGCTGGTGGAAACTATGCTACTGTTGGCTGAAGACAAAAGAGGGGGAGAGGGGGGAAGTGTGTTAGGAGGCAGAGAGAGAGAAGGTAAGGTAGGGGGGTGGAGGTGAGAGTAGGAATTTTAAATGTAAGGACTGTGACTGGTAAAGGGAGAGAGCTGGCTGATATGATGGAGAGAAGGAAGGTAGTTATATTGTGTGTGCAAGAAACCAGGCGGAGGGGAAGCAAGGCCAGGAACATCGGAGGTGGATTCAAACTGTTCTACTATGGTGTAGATAGGAAGAGAAATAGAGTAGGGGTAAACTTGAAGGAAAAGTATGTGAAGAGTGTTCTGGAGGTGAAGAGAGTGTCAGAAAGAATTATGACTTTGAGGCTGGAAATTGAAGGTGTGATGCTGAATGCTGTTAGTGCATATACCCCACAAGTTGGATGCCAGTTAGAAGAAAAAAAGGAATTCTGGAGTAAGTTGGAAGAAGTGGCAGAGTATTCCCAGGGGGGAGAGAGTGGTGATTGGAGCAGACTTCAATGGGCATGTAGGGAATAGAGAAGGGAACAGAGGGGATGAGGAGATGTTGGGTAGGTATGGTATTAAGGCAAGGAATGTGGAGGGACAGATGGTAGTAGATTTTGCAAAAAGGATGAAAATGGCTGTGGTTAACACATATTTCAAGAAGAGGGAGGAATATAGAGTGACCTACAAGAGTGGAGGAAAGTGCACACAGGTGGACTATATCTTATACAGGAGGTGCAACCTAAAAGAGGAAGGAGACTACAAGGTGGTGTCAGAGGAGAATGTAGCTAGGCAGCATCGGATGGTGGTCTGTAGGATGACGCTGGAAAGCAAGAAGAGGAAGCAAGTGAAGGTAGAGCCAAGGATTAAATGGTGGAAGTTGAGGAAGTAAGAATGTTGTGCAGAGTTCAAGTAG
>VUQH01076377.1:0-10290 GCA_015106775.1 Etroplus canarensis
TATATATATATATATATATATATATATATATATATATATAGATAGATAGATACACACACGTAACTTTGTGCTTAATACAACTGATTTTGTTTTCTGTTACACTGACAAGAGCTTTTATCTCTGGATAAAGTGGGTCTAGTTAACTCTCTCTCTCTCTCTCTCTCTCTCTCTCTTGCTCACGCGCTTGCTCACTCTCTCTTTTCAGTGAATTGGTTTTGGTATCTGGTCCCAGTTTGTTAAGATTTTTATACAGACATATGGCAGTATTATCTCAATGGCAGTAAATTCATATTTGGGTATTGTAAGAACTGGCAATGTCATTGTCTAGTGTTTGCAAAGTATTTCAGACTTATATACTTTTTTTAACAGAATGTTAAGATGTGTGTGTAATTTAAACAATTATTGGGGATTATGTGTATGAAGGAATTGATAGACAATGAACAAGGAAAGAGATGAAAGGTGATGTATAAGAGGAAGAGGGTGATAAGCATAAGTGTGTTTTGGGGGGCGTGCAGAGGGCCAAGGGAGTAAATAAGAGTCTGGATGACAGCGATGCACCTCACTGTAATAAGTAAACACATCACAGCCCCATGTGATTTATTGCAGGACCAGTGTGACATTTTCAGCTGTGAGACAAGGAGCCAGGGCCCTCTATTTTTTTTTTCCCTCTCTTTTTTTTGTAATGCAGAGGACAAATCCTGCATTTTTATTCCCGCATTTCCCCAGTGAAGAAAGGGCAGTCTGCTTATCTCGCAAAAAGAGGAGAATCCAGCCGCTTGGGCTGAAAGAGGTGAAAAGGTATGGTATTGGAAAACAGGGGTGGGAGGTTGCAGCTTGATAAAGACCGAGGAAGTGCGCCGTGACAAGAATAATAAGCTGTTTCTGTCATTTATTTCTTTGTATCTATATTTATTTGTTTACGGAGGCCTACCTCCTACAAAGGGTGCACCAAAGATGTGCAAAGAATCCTGATTTTGGCCAAACACAGCACACCAGTGAATTCAAAATTACAGGCAAATTTAAAATTGAAATTCTGTTTTTTGAAAACTGAGACCATGGATCATGGAGTCTGTAGTCTGTAAAAGCATTTATCATTATGATCATTTTGTGCTGTTATGAAAACTTTAAAATTCTCATTTCAAAACACCAAATAATTTACTCAGATATGACTCACAGAAGCTGTTCATGTTACAACAGGCTAGCTTTAAAGACTAAATCTGCTTTGTATTTGAGACCTGGACTCAAAATGGTTAACAAGAGAGGAAAGGTTTGGCAAGGCAAATCCCAGGTCAGCATTCCAAGGCTATTATGCCTGCTAAGGGAAGCTCATACACAATAAAACTTTAACCATAAAGTTGTTGAGAGGTGCTAAAGTAGCACACCATCTCCATGCTGAGGTGTTTACATACAGTAGTAAACCGTAAACTACATTTAGTAGCTAACATAAAATCTGAGGGTTCAGCAACACTAAAAAGCATCAGTGTGTACTGTCATTCTCACCTCCAGAAGAGCCACATTTAAGGCAGCATACTACCACCCTATCACGGCTATGTTCTTATCTTTCACTAACAAAAGGAAAGTGTGAGCTTATTGTCCATAAACATACACAATGATTTATAATATCTAGCAGCAGATAAGACTTCTGCATGAGCAGGGTTTTAAAGTGAGAAAAATTCTAGTCGTTCTATTACTTGTGATTATTTTTATGATAACAAAGCGGATTTTCCTATCCATGACTACAGGTGACACAAATAGGATGAACAAATGCATGACAGGATTATGAGAGGATATGTGTTGACAGGTGAAGGCAGCACTTAGCCATAAAAGATGCTATTTTGTTATTCTTGCCTGTAAAATGCTTGAAATGAATGTTATTCAGACATTTTTACCCTGTCAAACATCTTTGGAAAATATAAAGCAGGGATAGGGGTCTTGATATGAATTTGCCCATAAGGAGACCCACAAGGGGGCAGTCATTTGTTGATGTCCTTTTCGGTTTAGATGAGGCTGCAAGGGTAAGTTAATACTGAGGTGCATTTGATGATACCAGTAATGGGCAGAAACAGGAAACCATCTTTGAACACTAATGATCAGAGCAGCGAGGTTATCGACGTCCTGTTTCCCCATACGCTTTTATTTAAAGCCCCATGTTTCATACTGTTGGTATTGGTGAGAGTAATGTCATGTGTGACATGAAAGCATTAAGAAAGTCAATTATGCACTTTTATGTAATTCAGAACACACTGTCTGACACTACTTCGACTGTACCATCTAAATCTGCAAGTATTTTAAACATCCATAGCTAATGTCAGTTATGGAAAATGAATATAAGGGCGTTCACCTTGGGATCCAATGCAGTGCAAGACAGAGGAGGAGAGAGCATGACCTCACGTCTTTGCCTCTATCAGGTTGTGTGATTGGGTCTGTCTGGCAGCCAACATTTATCTGCCTACAATGTAATCATCAGGAAATGCCTGGGAAGTGTTTTAACCTGCCCATCTTAATCCAAAATGCCAGAACACTAAATCAGGCATCCCAGAGCAAATATTCCAGTCATTTTATTGGCTTGGCCTCTGCAGTGGGTTTGCACAGCACTCTCGCTCTCTTTCTTCGTCTGAAGCACTTTGGCACTGACCCCACACAGCAGCATGCATTACAGAAATACTCTGCCATTCCACTGGGCCAAGGCAGTGTGAAATGCTTTGTGAAATACTTATTACGTGAGAAACACACCCCTGCTGTAACTTTTGTGTTCTTGAGCAAAAGACAGCCCCTAAAACTGAAGAGAACTGTGTATGGACTGAGCATTGTTTAGATATGACTGCATGTGACTGCAAAGCAGGACCTTATTGCACAACCCTCCCAGGATAATAAATGTTTAAAAAATACTTAATCATTGAACTCATAGTCAGCAGAGAGTGGACTGTCTTGTATATATTAGTTTAAGATTGATTCCACCTGTTATTATTTTCAGTTTAAAATCCGTGTGAATTGCTTTTATATTATGTGATAATTTTACTGTATACATTAGATTACTCTCATTTGTGGTTTGTGTTTGTGGAGAAGTTGAATTCCCTGCTGTAATGAATTTGGAATAATAGACACAAGTTGTTTTCAGCTGTTCTGGGGAGTGGCAGGAGAGGAATTTGTGTGCTTCTGAAAGGATGAGAGGTGTATCGAAGCTCAAATTCCCACACCCAATGTCCTAACCTGTGTTTTAAGCAAGATGAGGTCTTAAAGGTGGAATTTCAGGAAGAGGCTCCACATTCAGCACCTGACTGCAATGCTCAGGATCCTTCAAATCTTTGAGCAGTTGCATGAACTGGGTTTTGGCAATTTTTGGATTATATTCTTTAGGGAAAAAAGAGAGAACAATAGCATTAGTTCTCACCACTTGTGTGAAATTTGTGTGCCTATAAAATGTAATCAGTGTACTGAAGGCCTTATATCAAAATGAATAATGATATCTGGCCAGGGAGGCTAGTTCTCCTTTTAGAAACACAGCCCCTTGGAGGAGATAAGGGGAAAGAAAATAGTTGTTTCACTATTCTCTTATCAGTGAGAACTGCATAATGTAATCTGACTCAATGGCGTATCAGATCAATCACTCTGTCTGGGTGAGGTAGGAGTGGAAGAGCGAAAGGGGGAAAGAGAGAAGGTAGCGGAGACTCTGTACTGATGCAAAAATAAAACTTTATTCAAATAAAAATACACTGAAGGCAGAAAGGAATAATAAATTTTTATTTAGAGTTAAAATTTTCTGCTCTACATACCTTTTTGATATAACACAATCAACACAATTTCATTTTTTTAATTTTATTTTTATGTTGTATGTTAAAATTTAACCCAATCATTATCATCTTACTATCGACTTTCTGACACAGTTGTATTACTTCCTAGGCCACCTGTTGGTCTGCTATTAGTTGACATTATGTTTCATCATAAAATGTAAAAGGAGGTTGACTTGTGTATACAAAAACATAAAAAAGTTGAAATGATAATGGTATGTAAAGTTTATCTACTATATATTAATGTAGTTAGCAATATACACTCACTGGCTACTTCATTAGGTACACCTGGCTACTACTGGGTTAAACCCCCTTTTGTCTTTAGAACTGTCTTAATTCTTTGTGGCATATGTTCAGCAAGGTGGTGGAAAGATTCCTCAGAGTTTGGTCCATATTGACATGATGGCATCACACAGCTGCTGCAGCTTTGTATGCATCTGTACTGAGACTCTCCCGTTCCATCACATCCTAAAGGTGCTCTATTGCATTGAGATCTGGTGACTGTTGAGCCCATTTGAGTACACTGAACTCACTGTCATGTTCCAGAAACCAGTTTGAGATGATTAAAGCTTATTGACATGGCACCATCAGAAAACGGGTACACTGTAGTTGTAAAGGGATGGATCTGGTCAGCAACAATACTCGGGTAGGTTGTGGCATTTCAGAGATAATCAATTGTTAGTAAAGGGCCCAAAGTAAGAAAATACCCCTCCACACTATTACACTACCAACAGCAGCCTGAACAGCTGATACAAGGCAGAATGGTTCCATGCTGTCATGTTGTTTATGCCAAATTTTAACAGTAACGTCCAAATGTTGCAAAATAAATCAAAACTCATCAAACCTGACAACATTTTTCGAATCTTCTATTGTAGTTTCAGTTTCCTGTCTTTAGCTGACAAGAGTAACATCCAGTCTTCTGCTGCTGCTGTAGCCCATCTGTTTCAGGTTTGATGTGCTGTGCATTCAGAGATACCCTCCTGCATAGCTTGGTTGTAGTTAGTGTTTCTTTGCATTGCTATTGCCTTCCTATCAGCTGATTACTAATATTTCCTTAAAATGAAAATAGTACTTCAGTACACCATTTTCAGCAGCATGGTTTTAACTAAAAGGTTTCACTAGTACCGCACTGTCAAAAAATCAAAAGAATATGCAGGAGATGAAGAAGGTGATGGAAATACAACAGTCTGTGGAGGGTTATATTGCTATTTCAAAGGATCTGGGCCCAAGCTATTTCTAAGGCCAGCCTTTCAAAACTCCTCCAAGAATCTCAACTTCAATGACTCATCCAGGATGTCACATAAAGTACATGGAAAAAGTACCTAAGAAACTGAAGGCCTGTCCCACCAATGGGCCTGAGACTAAACTAGACACTGGGCAAAAGGGCATCTATATGGGAGTGCTGAAGTGAAAATCCTTCTTAACTGAAATGAACATTAAGCCTGAACTTAATTACCCACAAACTTTTTTGGGAGAATATTCTGTGGACTGTTGAGTTGAAAGTAGACATTCTTGCAAAGCAGGGGCTCCTGTAACATGCGCTGCAAACTAAGCACAGAATTCCACAGACCATTATACCTTCAGTCAAGCATGGGTGCGACAGTACTGTATAATGTTGTGGGAATGCTTTACTTCTGCTTTCTGACAGAAAACAACAATCTAAATTATAAAAGTAAGTGCATCTCTGAATGGCTCAAAAGTAATAAAATTAAAGTTTTAAAGCTTTATCAGAGTCTGAAACTGAATCTGACTGATTTGATGTGTTTAGTGCGAAATGAGCAGTTCATTTACAATGTGTCAGCTCTAAAGCCCTGAAGCTGTTCTGCAAAAAAGAGTTGGCCAACATTTTACCACAGAATGTCATAGACTTAACTCCAGTTATCAGAAGCATCTTTAAAAGTATTTTTCAGCTAAAGATGACACAACAGACTATTAAGTTAGGGTTACAATTACATTTCATGTTGAAGAATTTGGTATAGATTAGGCTTTGCTTCAATAAAGACAGTTATATGTTGAACATGTGTTCTCTGTTAACCTGTATTGCCTTTGATTTTATGGTAAATTTTGTTAGAAGACCTGACACAGGTTAGTACAGAAATAAACCATCCTGGGGTTGGATACTTTTTGACAGGACTTTAACTGCAATTATCGCATAGCAGCTGTTGTCATGTCAGCCAAAATGAAAAGGTTTCAGGCTACAAATGGGAAGCTTAAATTTGTTTTTGACTTCTATCTGAAGCCCATTTCTTCAAAGATTATTATGAATTTCCTTATAAATCACAATGAGTGCATTGTACTGAAATAGTAACATGCCACAGCTTCATGAAGCCAGTAAATGCGGGGTTTTCCATTAGTTTTGTACATTGCTCTGAATGTGGGTGTATTTGAGTGTGTCGACAGAGAGGAGGGCCTGGGATGACTCTTTCTCCTTGAACAGTATCAACCGGAGGTGTGAGATGATTTCAGATTCAGCCTGTTGTCTGCGCTCTGTGCTGTGTATATACCAGCTCAGCCAGCATCTGATTACCAGTACTTTGTTGTTGTCGAGAGAATGCAACAAAGAGGGGAGGAGAGAGTTGAGAGAAGGAGAGGGGGAGAACAGAGGAAGGGTGCTTCTCTGGGGTGTGGAGACAACAGCATACAACACATCTGCGGAGATGATTCACTGGGGACCAGCTGTGGATGTCTGGAGCTAATTGAATAGGCTGCTCGAACAAATTTACAGGCTCCTCTTTCTTTGGAAAATGCACGACAATGGAATTCAACCTCTTGCATCACTTTCCCCCAACCATACCACCTTACAATTCTTGACTTTGTTTTCCCTCTTTTCCTTTTTGCTCAATAGCTCCTGGCAGTCATTGTGGTGCAGAGCGTGTGCTAGTGGTGCCCACAGACAAGCGCTAGGTGCTTACTATGCCAGTCACTTCCTTCCATCTCCACGTTCCTGAGAGACCTAATTGATATTCTAAACCGGAGTTGGAGCTGCATCTCAGGCTCACCTTAGTCATTAGTGAGCCCCACAGGGCTGTTTGCATTATAATCTCTGATTTAGATTGTGTGTTGCCTCTGTGTCCTTCCCTCGAGGTTGAGCTGTGTGTGCAAAGGCCACTGTCATATGGGATCCAAGCTCAAATTAGACTCTGCATCTGAAACGAGGGATACAGGTCATGCACTCACACCTAAACAGACAAAGCAGATGAGCAGATGAATACCCCGTGCACTCACACACAGTGTATGAAGAGTGAAAACATTTAGCTCCTTATGGAAATTTGTAACAAAGGAAGTGCTCATGACCCAGGGTTATTTATAGGAGTGTGAGAAGGTCAATAAAGATGTGGAATTTTCAGATGAAAAATGTTCATTTATTGTTTTATCTGTGTATGGCTGTAAGAGCCAGCTACTATATGTAGTACAATATACAGTATAGCACTTATGTGCTTTGCTTAATTTACTGTTTATTATTATTCTTAGTAGTAGTAGTAGTAGTAGTAATACTACTATCGTTTGATCAGTCATAGTCACTAAACAAGCACACACATGTTCTGCAGTGCTTTGTTCCCATGGCTAATCTCAGCCACAGTGTGACATCATCATATAATGTGGGGAGGACAAACATTTTCAACGCAATGTAGCTGTAATTAACTCCTTGCCCTCTCTCATCCATCCTTACCCCCTGATTTCCCCTGCAATGTAATAACAGATAAGATTGTTGAACGTGTTCATACAAATAAAATTGTTTTACTTTCGAGAGCATCCAGAACAAGTGAAATGAGATCTGTCATCACTATCTTGGAATTTAAATCTTCATACAGGCAGTGAACTTTAATTTATATAAAAAGTAGAATGCTAAATAAAGCAGTAGGAGGTTTCAGATCAGTACATACAAAATTATGTTTTGCTGTAAAGTTTAGAAGGATGCAGGTGTTGTTTGAAAAGATTCTGAACTTTTAGCTGCCAGCGTATTGGCTTTTACTGTATCTCATGATGTTGAACTGTGCTTTTAACAAACTCACAACATACATTTAGGACCTCATAACTGAGTCGTGTTGTTGTGTGAACACATTTACAAAACCACCCCAGTTCTAATGGAACCATTAAACAGAAGTGTTTTCTCAAGACAAATGGCGCCTTGTTGCAGTACACTTAAGATAAAATCAGTGTGATTGTTTTTAACAGGAGGATCACAAAGTTCATTTTGATGTTGAGCAAGGAAGAAAAACAAATTTAAATGATCCTTTGATTGAAGACATTTTCATTGTTTCTGTCTCTTGCTTTCTGATATTGAGCCAAGAACAGAGTGCAGGTGCCTGATGACTCTCCTTGAATGAAAATGAAATTAATGGAAAGCAGGTGGGTACTTCAAAGGCTGACTGCTCCAACAGTATTACCAAATGTGCATGCAATCACCTGCCTCAGCTGTTGTATCTCTGCTATAGTGAGGAGGACATTATGAATGGAAATAATTACTTAATATTAGAGATGCTGTGAGTAAAGATGAAAGAGAAGGGGATCTGATGTGTTCCTCAGGAGTCAACAGTTATTAAAGGGTCAAACAGTTGCAATTTGTGGGTGTGCATTGCTACAGTTTCTTCTCATGACAAAGTGCAAACTGGGTTTTTTTTTTATACAAAGCTACAAATGAACTTTACATTTGGTGTATTGTTACACTCCCAGGCCTGTTTTAACTGAAATGATAAAACCCTTTTTATTGCAGCAACGTTAAAACAATTTCACTGACCTATTTTAACACCTACGTTACAGATCAAATCAATGCTCCTAAACAACAAAGGCACTGTATTCTTTAATGTTTGGATTAAATAAAAAAAATCCCCAACATGACCCAAAAATCATTTGCAAAAGAGCTGGAAATGTTCCATGGAAAATGCAGCCACAGCAATCTTTTATGTTTCTCCAGCAGATTGCAGATGGGAAGGAAAGCTGTAGGACAACAAAATGCTGAATGTGTCAAATTCTTACCCGACTTCAGGAAGTGGGTTTTCATGTCTGACATTGAATACACAAATTTAGCCATAACAGAAGTCTCACTTCTTATAACCATGTCTTTTTTTAAACTATTGCTTCATTGTTCCATTTTAAATCACACAAATACAGGGTATCGTGTATATGTGCAGGAAAGAAGATGTTCTTCACTGGCAGCCATTATAACTTTTGTGGGTTTTCAGGACAATTTTCATCTATCTTTTAGTTGTACAGCAGGCAGCTGCTTTCATTCTGGAAAAAGGAAGGATCTATATACGTTACCAGTCAAAAATTTAGACACACCTTCTCATTTGATGGTTTTTCTTTATTTTCTTGACTATTTACATTGTAGATTCTCACTGAAGCCATCAAAACTATGAATGAACACATATGGAATTATGTAGTGAAGAAAAAAGTGTGAAATAACTCAAAACATGTCTTATATTTTAGATTCTTCAAAATAGCCACCTTTGCTTTGATTACTGCTTTGCACACTCTTGGCATTCTCTCGATGAGCTTGACGATGTAGTCACCTGAAATGGTTTTCACTTCACAGGTGTGCCTTGTCAGGGTTCATTTGTGGAATTTCTGGCCTTAATGGGGCTGAGACCATCAGCTGTGTTGTGCAGAAGTCAGGGTGGTACACAGCTGACAGCCCTATTTGACAACTGTTAGAATTCATATTATGGTAAGAACCAATCAGCTAAGTAAAGAGAAACGACAGTCCATCATTACTTTAAGAAATGAAGGTCAGTCAGTCCAGAAAATTGCAAAAACCTTGAATGTGTCCCCAAATGCAGTTGCAAAAACCATCAAGCGCTATGATGAAACTTGCTCAAAAGGACCGCCCCAGGAAAGGAAGACCAAGAGTCACTTCTGCTGTTGAGAATAAGTTTATCCAAGTCACCAGCCTCAGAAGTCACACATTAACAGCACCTCAGAACTGAGCCCAGTTAAATGCCACACAGGGTTCTAGTAGCAGACACATCTGTACATCAACTGTTCAGAGGACACTGTGCGAATCGGGCCTTTATGGTCAAATAGCTACTAAAAAACCGCTACTGAGGAAAAGCAACAAGCAGAAGAGATTTGTTTGGGCCAAGAAACACAAGGGTACTGGGCACCCTGACCCAGCATGGTTACCACAGCATCCTGCAGCAACGTGCCATCCCATCTGATTTGCGTTTAATTGGACCATCATTTTTTTTCAACAGGACAATGACCCCAGACACACCTGCAGGCTGTGTAAGGGCTATTTGACCAAGAAGGAGAGTGATGGAGTGCTGCGCCAGATGACCTGGCCTCCACAGTCACCTGACCTAAACCTAGTCGAGATGGTTTGGGATGAGATGGACCGCAGAGTGAAGGCAAAAGATGGTCCAACAAGTGCTCAGCATCTCTGGGAACTCCTTCAAGACTTTTGGAAACCCATTTCAGGTGACTACATCATCAAGCTCATCGAGAGAATGCCAAGAGTGTGCAAAGCAGTAATCAAAGCAAATGGTGGCTATTTTGAAGAATC
>VUQH01076382.1:0-10411 GCA_015106775.1 Etroplus canarensis
CAGCTTCTTTAGCCAGTAGGCGTGAACCATGTCAGGGCCTGGTGCTGTCCAACTCTTCGTACTGGAGACCCTTTCTTGGATGTCTGCCACAGTGATGGTTACTGGACCCTGTTCAGGGAGGTTGCTGTGATCTGTTCTTTAGATCCACTAGCCACTGAGCATTGCTGTTATGGGTTGCGTCCTTCTCCCATATGCTCTTCCACTTGCTCCATTTCTAGCCTTGGTGGTGCTGTTCTCATATTGTTCCCCTGAGAGTACACCTTGGATGGTTCTGTAGAGAACAGCTGGTTTATTCTCCTGCCTTCAATCTCTCTGGTGTACCTTTTCAAGCGGCTGGCCAAGGCTGTGAGTCTTTGCTTGGCAGTTTCCAAGGCCTCAGGTATGGGCAGCTTGCTGTACTTCTTAGGTACCTTTTTCATTACACCTTTCTGCAACTAACCTCCCTCCGTGCTATCTTGATCTTGGCCTCTAGTCTCCTTCTCCATGAAGGGTACTGCTCCTTGTGGCTGTTCAACTTGTAGCCAAGCATATCACTGATCACTACTGCCGTGTTGTAGATCAGCTGGTTAGTCTCGGTAGGTATCCTCTGTAGTGCTGCATTCACATCATCTAGTAGATCTTCCGAGGGTACTTCACATAGTCTTGGTAACCGGCTATGGAGGATCCAGGTTTCAAGCTTTGCTATGATCCTATCTTTCAGGTCAGTCAGTCTCTCAGTCTCCTCAGCCTCTAGCCGTGAGAGCAGTCCCTTCTTCCGAATGTTGGAACACTGAGCTACTAGTTGTTTCGCCGTCAATCGAAGATTCCATAGGTCCCTCATCCTATGAATGTAACCCCTTCCGCTGGGGTTACTTGCGTAATACCATTCCAACAGTGCCCTATTTTCGTCTCTTGCCCACCGATGCCTTCTTGTTCCAGTAGCCCACTTCTCATCAGGGTGCCCTGGTTCCTCAACACCTGACGTGGACCTTGTTAATCCGGGTGATGTCCGAGCCGGTACGGCTTCATATTTATGTCTGCGGTAGGCTTGGTTAGCATGGGGGGGTCTAGCGTGGGACCCTTACTGGATACAGACACCCCAGGCGGGATTCGAAGTTGCGACTCCCGTTCCAAAGGCGTGTAGTCTTACCACTACGCTATCCAGTTGGGTGTATGTATATGTGTGTGTGTGTGTATGTGTGTGTGTGTGTATGTGTATATATATTATTTTTATTTTTTTTTTCTATTATATGTACATATATTTATATTTGTATTTTATCCTCTTACTTAATGTATACTTAA
This sequence comes from Etroplus canarensis, assembly GCA_015106775.1. NCBI lineage: Eukaryota > Metazoa > Chordata > Actinopteri > Cichliformes > Cichlidae > Etroplus > Etroplus canarensis. Next base: position 1,282 of record VUQH01076382.1, read on the forward strand.
CAGAGTATATGCAACACAAGTAATTTCCCCCCGGAGATTAATAAAGTATTCTAATTATGATTATATATTCTCACAATTCCCATGAGAGTTTAGAGCACAAGGTCAGATATGTCGGCTTCACTGGAGGTGGAGGTCTCTCAGCTTTGTAAAGGGCATTGCAGACAAGTGCAATGCTTGCTCCCTTGTCACTGTGGGGCTTCCCCAAAAACTCAACTCAAGAAACTAGGGCTTTGGAACCAACTAAGAGTGAATTTTTAAAGGTTTTTTCTACATGCAATGGGGCAAGGTTAAATCATCATACAGGTTCAAGGATATGCTGTTGTTTTGGGTGCATTTCCACAGACAATGGTCACTTACAGAGAAAAGGTAAAGTCCGTTGAGCTTTTACACCTGAGCCTGCAAGGCTCATTGGGCTGGAGCTTATCCCCGGTTTCTGTAGCATGAAGCAGCTTAGGAATTAGAGTCCTCTTGGATGGGAGGCTAGTCCATCGCAGGTTACCTTCCCAGTATTTTACTGGTACCCACTTTTTACTGCTGGGTGGACAGAGTCACACTTGCGGTTGAGACCTTGCCTAAGGGTCTTGGCACAGTGGGGGTCTGAACTCACGATCTCTTGATCATGAGCCTGGCACCTTAACCATTACCCCACCGCCCCTGCACTTATGAGAAAGAAGTAGCGGAAAGTGGCTAACTTTTTAGCTCATCTGGCTGAAGAACCAATGCTATGGCGAGGTGTCCATCTGTCTATCTGCAATTCACATGAATTGGTACTCCTCTTAGAGAACTGTTCAGGTTTTAGTCAAACTTACACAGAATGTTCACCTAATGGGCCTTCACCCAAATTGTGCTCGATTGCATTTGTTGATTCATGGGCACTTTTGCATTTGGTTTGGATTGTAATGTTCGGAATGGCTCTTCTGCCATCTATACAAAAATGCCGTCATTGTGCTTATTTATGACATAATAATGTCTTAAGGTGGTTCTTGATTGGCCCTAACCCAAGGCCGTTGTTCTGGATATGACTGTTTCCAAGGCTCCTTAACTGCACAGTGGATTTTTAACTGTCATTAGTTTGTACAGTACAACCAGCCAATGAATAGAAAGCTTACCACTTTCTTTCTGTACTTTACAAATTACAATAACCTGTGAACAGCAAGGAATCTTGAGCCAGATGAGCTAATACATCCTTTATGTTGTGGTTGCATTTTGAGATCATGAGAAACTATTTTGCCCTCTATAAAAAAGTCATTTTTACGTTCTCATAATTCCTCCAAGAGTTCAGAGCACAAGTTCAGACATATAGGTTTCACTGGAGGTGGTTGCCAGCAGAGCAAATAATTGCTTACTTGTCACGCCCGAGCTTCTCAACTAAAGAACTCAAGAAACTAGGGCTGACTATTTTAAATATTCTAGCACTTTGATACTAATCAAGAGTGAATATTCAAAGGTTTTTCCAGTGTGGAAGAGAGGATGGTAGTTAAATGATATGCTGTGATCTTGCCTGTATTTCCAAATGAAATGTCTGTCTAGGAGGAAAGTTAGAAGTGTCTTACTTTTCTCTTTCACACAATGCACGGCTCTTTTGCTCATCTCCAGTTGCTCCCTGCAGAAAAAACTAAATGGCTAAGTTATTGTAGCTAAAGGTAACAGTAACTCTTTGCCTTAATTATATGAGGATCCATCATGCTTAGGTGTGACAGGAAAATCCCTGGACTTTTTAATAGTTTGTTGATAAAAACTAGACAGTTTTCATTGCTTTTAGTTCTATAGTTTCATAAATGAAAAGTTAAAATAACAAAAAATCATAAATAGTCTAATGCAGAGTAGTTGCACAAGATTATTTTATACTTAACAGGCTGTGTTACCTTCATTATAAGGCACAGATAAGTTTTGCTGCTCCATGTAGCTGTTTCTGATTAAAAATTGCTCAGAAATGGTTCTTTATAGTAAAGCTTCCCTGCCAATGTCTAAAGTGCATTTTTTGGTGAAAAAAGAGTTGCTAAATGATAATGAAAAATCACTAAATCTTGCGAAAAAGTTGTTAAAACCAAATCCCTATCCCATGAACAAATATTAGAATAATGAAATAATAATGAAATCTTTACAGGATACTAAAGGGAACTAAATGTGTTTTTGCTATGTAATGATTGTAACAAAACATGCTTACAGATCATTTAATGGCTTAATTTAATCAGTGCAATAAATAGGAATAATTTAAATCAAAACCAGAGTAGTTTGAGACTGCAAACCTCCACCAAGACTGAACAGTCCTATCTTGCAGTGTTTAATAATCCTTCAAAGATCCTGGGTCCAGAGCAGTTCCAAAAGTTATACTTTGGTTGAAGCCCCACCATTGGTAAAATTTTCATGCCAATCTGTCTGTTACTTTTTGTGTAATCCTGCTAGCAAACAAACTCAACCAACCTCCTTGGCAGAGGTAAAAATACCTACAGCAGGAACATACATTTTCATGGCGACATTAAGTCTTTGAGAGAGCCTTGAGGAGTGGTAAATTCAGAAACATAAATCGTCTTTTATGTAGCATATGAGAAATAAGGGAGCTGACACTGCAGTCATTTTGTAGGACTTGTTTGCTGTGCCTGGAGCCACCATCCGTCAACAGGTTTTAAGACTCCAACTTTCCAGGATTCCTTCTTGTAGCATTTTCTCCCTGTTTTAAGACATCAGTCACATCCTTCCTGTTTGCTCTGTGTCTGTGACCACATCCCTGCACACTGTGTGTACATTCTAGGTGGTGTACCTGACAGCCACCTTTCCATATGTAATGCTGTTTGTGCTGCTGTTGCGTGGTGCCACCCTGCCTGGAGCCACCCAAGGCATCATCTACTACCTCAAACCCAACGTTACCCGCCTGGCAGACCCACAGGTACAGAAACCCAAACATACACATACTTTATATGACTGTAGATGGTGCCAGATTTAAAAACTTCATGTTGGAGGACTCTTACAGGTCATATGGCAGCTCCTTTAGGTAGGAGAGCCACACTTTCAGGTGAGTAGCTGTCAGATCTACATTTATAGACTTTTTGGTCTGTAGAAATGTGATTTATTTCTGTATGTTGGCCTCATATAGACAACCATTCTCCTATTAGAGTGACCAGGGATGAAATAAAGTGTTATTAAAACCAAAAAAACATTTATTACTATGCAATTACTATTTAACATTAGCTTAATTGCTTTGTGCACACGTTTTTTAATATGTGTAAATGTAACTGGTGTTTGCCTGATGTTTCAAATTTTAAAAAGATGTTGGTATTTAAATTAAATGCAGATATTTTGAGATAAATCACACCACATAAGGGACCAATCACCAAATCAACACAAATATGTATTATGAGTTGAAATCAGCCAGTAGAAATAATTAGGTCTTCCTGTCACTCTTGTTTTAATCTCTATAAACTTGCTTCCACGTTTCTTCAATGGTGCGAAAAAATCTTTATTAACATCATATGGGTAAGACCCGACGACATCAGTGCTTTCAGCTAAAATCAGAAAGTGTGTCAGTAACAGGAAAGTATACCACGTGTACATGATTGTTATTTGTCCTACTCATTATGCAACTTTTCATCAATTTATCTGTTAATTGTGCAATGCAGAACACCACGTAGCCCTTACCTTTAACCCCAAAACAGCAGCCAAAACATATAAAGGATATCAGTCAGATAACAGTTTGTGGTCTCATGTGTCCTTTCATTTACTCCTCTCGCTCTCTTTTTCTCTTTGTTTCTGTAGGTATGGATGGATGCAGGTACCCAAATATTTTTCTCTTATGGAATCTGCTTGGGAAGTCTCACAGCCCTGGGCAGTTACAACAAATACAACAATGACTGCTATAAGTGAGACACTTTATCAAACACACACACAGCCACGCTAAAGCCTTCCACTTCACTTCAGACAAACTTTAGCTGCTGAAATGTAAGATGTAAGCTCCCACTGGTCCGATGGCTTCCTGGAGGAATGGCTGGAATGGACAGAGAAAACACACTGATATGGTCACACCTTAAAGAAAGCCCTCACTGCCATGTTTCCCACACTGTAGGAATCCCACACACACAAGCATTTGACTCTTGGCTTATATCTACAGTAACAAGACAGATCAAGACCTCACTGAGTACTGTCCTGCTTTTTAGTTTTCCTAGGGCAGTTTTATACAAAAGCATATGTTGCATTTTTGTCTTCAGTATATAAATGTTCGTTAGTTACTTAAATTAATTGCATTTTATGTGTCTGGTATGTGTGTTTCCAGGGATTCTTTTATGCTGTGCCTCCTGAACAGCTGCACCAGTTTCCTGGCAGGTTTTGCCATCTTCTCAGTGTTGGGCTTCATGGCTGAGGAACAGGGTGTGGACATAAGCGCCGTGGTTGAATCAGGTGAAACATAGTTTTCAGATGGAACCAGGAGGGGACTTGTTTAGGGATGGGGCTCCAGAAGCTTACCTTACCTTATTCTTGAACATGAGAGGAAGCAAGAATGAAAGAGTCAGAAGTCATAGTCATCTCAAGTCAAAGCTTACCAGGGTGCTGCTGACATTGTCATTCCTGTGCTTCATTTTTTAGCAATACAGAAAAAAAATGTCACTCATAACTATGTATGCATTGACATGGTGTAGCAGAATAAACTAATGACGCTTTGTACAAGTAAAAAATGGCTTTACATACAAAATTTTGACAATTTATTGCACTCACTAGAGCTGTTAGGAGTAACTTGTATTGACTTCGTTTTCTTGTCTTCTCAGGACCTGGCCTTGCGTTCATCGCCTACCCGAGAGCTGTAGCCATGATGCCCGTACCTCAACTCTGGGCTGTCTGCTTCTTCCTCATGATCATCATGCTGGGGCTGGACACACAGGTAGATGCACGCCAACTTGTTCAGCAAATGACTTTTCATGGCATTGGTGTATTGTGTGCAGTTTCATGTAAACTTGTTGGCACCTGTCATGCAGTTTGTGAGTCTGGAGGCCCTGATGACGTCAGTGACTGACCTGTACCCGCACCTGATCAGACGAGGCAACCGCAGAGAGCTGCTGTTGCTGTTTGTCTGCATTGTCTGCTTCCTGGTTGGACTGGTCATGGTTACACCGGTAAGTCGCACTCTGGATGGGTGAACGGGTGGATGTCTCTAGGAAGTAGATGATCCCCTAACCTGATTTTAGTTATATGTAATGTGTTTTTTTTTTTCCCTTGTGTGTGGTGCAGGGTGGTCTGTATGTGTTCCAGATCTATGACCATTTCTCCTGCAGTGGGGCCAGTTTGCTGCTTCTCTCTATCTTCCAGTCTCTGGCCATCGGTTGGGTCTATGGTACGAATCCCTTCTTTAGCCTGCAGCATGACCTTCCTTTAGTCCAGGGGTGTCAAACTCATTTTATATTGTAGGCCACATATAACCCAACTGCAGCTTAAGTGAGCCAGACTAGTGAATGGACTGCCTAATAACTTATAAAGAAAAATTTTTACCTTTGATGTAAAGATGTTTTTTAAATACAGAAAAGAAGGAACTTTTCTGTTATTAATTTGAATACTATATAATAAAGATAAAAATTCTTAATTTATCATCCAGTTGCATGAAAGTTTATTGGTTATACATTTGTCAGCAAGAAAACTGTAAAACTGATGAAAATACAGATAAAGGTCCAAAATTTATGCTCTCCTTATTTGAAATTTCCAAAGCCATCCAGTGAGCCAGAGTGGACCTACTGGCTAGCTGGTTCTGGCCTATGAGCTATATGTTTGACACCCCTGCTGAAGTCTGTTGCTTTTTTCTCATCGCCTCCTAGTGCTCATGTTTCTTTCTTTTCCTTTACTCTCTATTCCATTTCCTGTTCCTTTTCTCCTCTTTCCGTAATTCTCCGCAGTTTCCTATCTTTTCCATTTTTCCACTCCATTCTACTCACATCATTTTCTCCTTTTCTCATTTCTTTCCTTTCATTTTTATATATTTCTTTTCCCTTTTATTCTTTTCTCCTTTTCTTTCTCACCTCCTTTTCCTCTCATCTTCTCTCCTTGCCAATCATTTCCTTTCCTTTCATTACTTTTCACTCTCTCCACTCATTTTCCTTTTATTTCCTTTCATCTTCACGCTTCTCTCTGTTTTATCTTTCTCAATCTAACTTCCCTGTCCTCCTTTAATTCCCTCCACTTTTTTTGCAGTCATCCTCTCCTCCTTTTCCTCCCATTGTCTTCTCTAAACTCTTGTCTTTTTTCTCCCTTTGATTTTTCCTCTCCACTCATTTACCTCCCTCCTTTTACCCATTGTCTTTTCCTTCCCTTTTTTTTGCAATTTTTTTTTTCATTTTCTTTTATTTATTTGATTTTTTTTTCTCCTCTATTCTTGTTTCATTGCTATGTCTTTTTCTTTCCTTTAATATAGCACCAGCATTATGGAAAAATATCATCCAGGCCAATTCTATTAGTCTGAGTTTAATTAAATTCTGTTGGTGCTTAGATAATAAGATAATGAGATTATACATAATCTTAGGCTGTTGGTTGCCATATAGAAAATTAAAAGACTTTTTATCACTAATGAATATAATTCTTTAAATGTGATAAACACACACTCAGTTTGGCCGTCCACTTCCTCCCCTCCTCTTGCATTCCACTTAAGGCAGTAGACAGTATATTAACATGGCTGGAGCTACCCACTGTTGTCGGGAGACTGGCTCGTCGCCAGGCCTCTGTCTGTCTCCTCCGGGCCCTAAATCAGCCTCTGGGCCCTGTCGCCTCTCAGTCTCACTCTGTCGGCCCCAGGGAGCCCCTATTCCAGCCAGACATGGAGGTCTGAAGCCTTCACAAAAACACTGTTTGTTTGAAAGTGCGATGGAGGGAATGTTTTATGTACATACATTAGGACAATACAATAAGTGCTCAGTGAAGCTAGACAATGAACTAGAAGCCTAGGAAAGTTTCTAAGTATAAAAAATAATGCCTTTACATGAGATGACTAAGAGGCTGAATACGTTAGCAGAGAATGACTGTTTGTATGTGTGGGTGCTTATGAGGACCAAGAAAGCCTGTTTTATGGCTCTCCTTAAGTTTAGGAGAAGGGTTTTAAGTGGACTGGATAACACAGCGGCCAGGACTTGACTGCACCTTTTCCCCCTTTTTATGGTTGTGGGAATTTACAGATTTTTATGGACTCTGATAAACAAGAACACTCTTCTACTACAGGTTATGTGGTCCTGGAGAAAAGGATTCACAAGAGAGAGGGGTCATTCTTAAGGCGGTGGAGCTGTTTGTGAGAATGTACAGTTATGTGAAATAGAGAGTTTTCACAGGACTCAATGCAGCCCTGTGAAAAACCAAGTACACACTTCCCGTTTCCATAGGAATTAAGAGGGTGTAGCAGGCAGGTGCTGCTAATCAGCGACCCAGCAGCAAATATAGCCAAAGCTATAAAAGGAGAAGTTTTGGCAGTTTGCTGATCTTGAGCCTTCAGGTGTGTGCCATCCCAAGGTCAGACAGTGCAATTCTCCTAAAAATTGCAAAACACCCAAGTGCTACATCTCAGACTCTATGTATCCCAGTTAGCATGTTAAATATTAGAGTTCATGACAGTACAATTAGAGAAACAGAGAACAAGTATGGCTTCTTTGGAAGGGTTGGCAGGAGAAAGACTCTTCTCTCTCAAAAGCGCATGGCAGCACAGCTTGGATTTGCAAAGTTGCATCTGAACAAATCAAGACTTCAGTTTCAATGTACTTTAGGCAGATGAGACCAAAGTGGAGATGTTTGGCCATAATTCACTGCGAAAACCAAATATGGCAATATCAGCACAAACACTTCATACCAACTGTCAAGCACGGTGGTGGATAGGTAACGATTATGGCTCATTTTGAAGCCACAGGACCTGGGCACCTTATAGTCATGAACTTCTCTGTATACCAAAGTATTCTAGAGTCAAATGTGAAGCCATCTGTCCAACACCTAATGGCCCAAATTGGATCATGCAACAGGACCATAACCCCAAGTATAAATCTACAACAAAACAACTGAAACAGGGAAGAATCAAGGTGTTGTAATGGCCCAAAGCCCAAATCACAACCTGACTGAAACACTGTGGTGGTATCAGAATACTTTATTAATCCCAAGGGGGAAATTTTATTGTTACAGATGCTCAGATAGATATAAGTACATATAAATTTGAACGGCAATAGATATAAATTTGAGAGTTAAGAAAATCATGATTAAAATAAATAGACCTGTCTGTATGAATTTCAATATGTAATATAAATTACTTAAGTTAAATACTGTATACAAAACACATGAAATACATATGAAACTCGTCAAGGAGTTACAGGGAGGAATTAAGGAGTTTGATGGCCACAGGTAGGAATGATTTCCTCTGGTGCATCGTGGTGGAATAAGTCTGCTGCTGAACGTGCTCTTACAGTATGCCTGTCCAACACATCATGGAGAGGATGTGAAAGATTGTCCAGTATTGTCCTTAACTTGGACAGCATCCTCATTTCTGATGCCTCCATCAGAGTGTCAAGCTCCACACCCACATTGTCACTGGCCATGCGGCTCAGTTTGTTGAGTCTGCTGTTGTCCACTACTCTGTCTGCTGCTCCAGCACACTACAGCGTAGAGGATGGCACTGGCAACCACAGACTCAAAACATCCTGAGCATTGTCAGGCAGATATTGCACTGGATAGAAGAGGAATGAAAGTCAGTAGAAGCAAGACAGAGTACATGTGCATAATGGGAGAGAGGCAGGTGGAACAGTGAGGTGCAAGGAGTAGAGGTAGTGAAGGTGGATGAGTTTAATACTTGGGATCAACCATCCAAAGCAATGGACAAAACACAAGAGAGGTGAAGAAGAGAGTGCAGGCAGGGTGGAGTGGGTGGAGATGAGTGTCAGGGGTGCTTTGTAATAGAAGGATAGAAGCAAGAGTGAAAGGAAAGGTTTACAAGACAGTAGTGAGGCCTGCTATGATGTATGGTTTGGAGACAGTGGCACTGACAAAAAGACAGGAGGCAGAGCTGGAGGTGGCAGAACTGAAGAGGTTGAGATGTTCACTGGGAGTGACCAAGATGGACAGGATTAGAAATGAGTCCATCAGAGGGACAGCTCAGGCTGAGATGGTTTGGACATGTTCAGAGGAGGGATAT
>VUQH01076382.1:10431-31585 GCA_015106775.1 Etroplus canarensis
ACTGACAAAAAGACAGGAGGCAGAGCTGGAGGTGGCAGAATTGAAGATGTTGAGATTTTCGCTGGGAGTGACCAGGATGGACAGGTTTAGAAATGAGTCAATCAGAAGGACAGCGCAAGTTAAGAAGTTTGGAGATAAAGTTAAAGAGGCAAGGCTGAGATGGTTTGGACATGTTCAGGGGAGGGACAGTGGATATATTGAACAAAGGATGCCATAGATGGAGCTGCCAGGCAGGAGGAGCAGAGGAAGACCACAGAGAAGATTCATGGGTGTAGTGAAGGAGGACATGCAGAGGATTGGTGTTAAGGAAGAGGATGCAAGGGATAGGGTGTGATGGAGGCAGATGATCCACTGTGGTGACCCCTAATGGGAGCAGCCAAAAGAAAAAGATGTGTCACACCTACTATCAATGCAGTAAGACACAGTGAATAATATTTTAACTACTAACTAAATAAGCTTTTAAAAGCTGCACATAAAGTGTACTAGAATGGATTTCAGGAGGGCAAAAAGTCAGATAGTTAGGCCACAAATACATCTTCTGCTTTAACACTATTCAATACTATAACACTATACAATATTCAAGTCAAGAATTCATAGACAGGTTATAAGAAAGTTCCACACAGCTGTCCAGCAGAAAAAATAACAAGATGACATGTCATAAAGAAAAGGTTAAAGGTCACCTTATGTGTGACATCATGATATGAGTGTGGATGGGCTGTGCTTGTGGCTGGCATGCGATACAGTGATTTCAGTCATTCTTTGTCTCTTTCTCATGTTTTCCGCTGCAGTGGTAAACACTGGCAAGAAAAATGTTTTTTTTTTAACCATAGTTGGCCACCGCCACCAAACCATGATGTGAAACCAAACCACAGCCAAACCCCACTGTGTTCTCGTTTTGGCCACAGGAGCCAAGCGCTTCAGCGCCAACATCAGGCACATGACTGGCTACAGCTCCCATCCTTTCTTCGACCTGTGCTGGAAATACTTGACCCCGGTTGTGTGCACTGTGAGTAACCTCTACCTGCTGACCTACATTCACACTGTTTAGTAGCTGTTTGCTGCCAACTGGAATATGCATTAACACCAGTTTGGGATTTCATGCAAATTCCACCTTCTGCCTTTCAGGAAGATATCAGGATCTATTCATGCGTCCATCTGTTTTGTACCACTTGTCTGTCTCTGTCAGTTTTTTCTACCACCTCCAGAGCAGAAAATGAATCATCAGCTCCATTGGCAGGACTCAACGTGTACTATTGTACAAACAGTTTCCAAAAAAGTTATTTTAAAGCCTGTTGAAAGGAGAACAAAGACAACATATCAGATGCTGAAATTAAGAATTTTTGGTTTTTTGAAGAATTTATTCTTGTTATGAATTTGATGCCAGAAACACTTTTCAAGAAAGCTGAGGTAGGGACATGCTTCTTACTGTAATGCAGCTACTACTTCTTCTTAGCTCATTCAGCCAAAAGACCAGTGAGCGTCCATCATCTGTCCCACCACAATTCACAAAAATTATTCCTCCTACAGTCTTGGTCAGATTTTAGTGAAACTTGCACAGTGTCACCTCATGGGTCTTTACCCAAATTATGCTCAAGGTCAAGGTGATATTTTTCATTTCACAGACACTTTTCTATTTTCGCAAAAACCGCTTCTCTTAACAGTGTTGGTCTGGATTGTAACGTGTGTGTGCGTGCCCCCTTCCGTATATACATGAATACCATCATAAACTAGATTAGGGCCGTTCAAGAACTAGAACCATGGCTTAAATATATAACCTGGTTCACCAATATGACCAGCATATCGTCATGTTTTTACAAGTGGAAAACTTGAAGCTTAATTCGCAACATTCCACTGTTGCTATTCCTATATTGTCTGTTCCTATTGTACTGGCAGATTTTTAATGGTTTTCTTCAGAGATGGTAGACCTATTGCAAATAGCGCTGTGATAGCTCGAAATGTCATGTTGCCACACACGTTGCATACCACATGTAATCTGTTAGATGGTAATGATTGTGATCTTATTGGTCATGATCATAAAGGGAGTGGCCCTATTTGTTGACTCCCACTTTAGGAAGACATGGGTAGGGTTTTCCGAGCACCATTATGCAAATATCAGAATTATGGTCGGTGCAGTGTCCCTGCAGTGGCGTGGTTTACAAATTCACCTTACAAGCAAAAGGTCCCTAGTTTGATTCCAGGTGGGGGCACAAGCCCCTCTCACCATGGAGGGCTGCGTCAGGAAGGGCATCCAGTGTAAAACCTCTGCCAAATTTCCAATGCTGATTAATCCACCCCTGTGACCCCCTGGGGAGAATACAAGGGAGCAGCTGAAGGTACATTTAGTAGTATGGTCAGTGCTGTGACATGCTGTTGTGTTCACAGATTTTCATGCTTTTTATAGCCATGGTTGCTGCTGACCATGTAGTCATAATACTCCTGAACTCAAACACTTTTTTTGCTTTCTTGCACTTTGTGAAAGCAGAAACAAAGTGTGCTTATCGATATTGGTTTTTAAAGTATTTGTAAGTTATGCAGAATCATGTCTGTTTTTAATGTACCGCTGCCTTAAGGTCTAAAGATCATGACTTTCAACACTGGTTTTGCACCTTCTCCTCCTCCAAGATTTCTACTTAATGATAATATGTACATTCATTTTACATAATTGTTAAATTGCTGGCAAAATTCTGTTTCAGCATTTGCTTAACGTAGGACTTCAGTGTTTTACAGATCACTGTATTCTGATTTTATTTCCATATTATTTAGTTTCTTAACTTTCTTTGAAACATCCTTTTTTAAAAGTTAGTATAAAGATATAATGTTCAAACAGATTTTCACAGATAAAAATCTGAGAGGTACAAAGAGGGATGTTTCCTTTGGCCAGAGCTGAGCGAATAAATAGCTCAGCTGTGTGAATAAATAGCCAGCTGCTATTAAGCTGGGAGCTGCAGTTAAACTGAAACACTGATTTACCATTTTAAGCCTAAAATGTTTTTAAAAAGACGTCAAAGCATGTTCTATTTACAGAAATGATAAACTAATTCATAGACCTTCAGTATTTACCCAGTCCTTCTTTCTCTCCTCTCTAGGCCACCTTTATATTTTCCCTGGTGCGCTGGTCACCGCTGAGCCTGGGGAAGGGGCTGGTGGCTCCAGCCTGGGCCACCGTGCTGGGCTGGATCCTCACTTTCTCATCTGTTTCTCTGCTTCCCATCTGGGCCATCTACGCCCTGGTTACTACCCCAGGAACCCTGCCACAGGTTATACCATATTTTGCTGATATTATCTCTTTAACCCTTGGATGTTAAACTATCCGTGCATTTGATGATATGGACTTACATTTAGCTAACTCCTACCTTTTGATCCCACAGCGCTTCCGAATTCTGTGCAGACCCGTCGAAACCCCATCACTGACCTTCCACCACCTCTCCAATGGCTCACCTCTCCCTTCCAGCCCCAGTCTACCTCTCACTGAGAAGTCAAAGGAAGCATTCATAGAAGTCACCCAGGACAAAATGACCTGACAGACAGTCAGCAACATTGTTACATTGACTGCTGCTCAGCCAATAAAGTGTGCTGGGCAGGAGGGTTGAGTTTGGAGTTAATGCTGCTGGATTCCAGCAGAGGGGCTAGATCCTTATCAGTCTACATTTATAGACTATATATTTTTTAATCAGCTGATAATTAATTCAGAAAGCCACCACATTATCTAGAGCAACCTTAACTCCTTTATTTAATGGAGTATTCAGGTGATCATAAATTTACAACAGAGACAGTTATTTTGAACGATACGATAAGATAGCCAGTTAAATATGTTGATGTTTACCAATAAACATCACGTGTATAATTCACCTGTTCACTATATAAGGGATATCTGAATGCACCATCTAGTTGGGTCTAGTTGGTGCTGTTCTCTTATAGTTGGAAGTGGTGGTTTCAGGTTTAAGGTTTCTGCAGAGGGTCCAGCCCTTAACTAGGACTAGTTTGTTTAACCTTTTACACCAGGCCTATACCCTCTTCCTGCTGCCAGAGTTGGTTATTGTAAAACAGCACACTCTTCTGGACCTTAACTATCTTATCTCCTTGTTTGCTTTTTTCTATTTTTTCGGGTTTTTAAGGACCATATATTCACAGCCCCTGAAGCCTTTTACTGATAGATGGCACTAATGTTCTGTTTATTTTCTTGCTGTTATACACATATAGAGCTACCAAGTATACTCTCTATGAGAGCTTGAGAGATTACTGCTTGTGTTAGCATATCTGCTTAGCTTTTGAGTCCGTTGAAAATGCGTGTTGATTTGTTTGGGTAAAGGTAGAATCTGAAATGACTTCATGGGTCAGAAATGTGTTATACAATAATTTGTGGTTTTATTTTTTTTTGTTTCACCCTCTCTGGCAGTAATATCATAGCGTTTTGAATGGTTCACAACATGTATTACACTCAGACCAAGTGGAGCTAATGCAAAAGCTGCATCAGCAAAGTCCGTTTGTTTTACTGCCAAAACCTCAAGTGCTCAACCTGAGATCATGGTTAACACTTTATTACTGACAAAACTGCACTGTAATCCATTTTGATCCGTTACATGTAGTGGCTGTTTTAAAAAGTCATGAGCAGTGTTGTTTAGTTTTTGTCTGTTCCTGTCACAACAAATATGCAGCTTTTTGAAACATTGATGGCATTATTTGACATCCATGCACTGTAATGAAAATCACTCATCAAACAGGCAGAGCATCTGAATCAGCATATGCTCATACAATATTACAGTCACGCTGCTGCTGCTGCTGGTTTGTTGGAAAATAGAACATGTTTGATTTTAAATGTTTTAATTGTTCAACCTCTTCATTGTAATATTTTTTGTAATGAACTTAATTTGTAACATTTGAATGCACTGTGGGTTTCTGTACTTCTTGGAAGACAGTGTAAAGGGTAATAGAAATACTTTTTCTGTTTTTTTTTTTTTTTCATTAACACCCTGATAGAAGACCACAGAAATCAAAAACGTGTACATGTTTCACAAAGAAGTAGCTAATTATACAGCTTCGGTTCATAATGCTCAGGCTTGAAATGTAAGACAAGAACATGCTTTAAAAATTTATAATCTGCTTTCCTTCTTTTTTCACCAACATTCAGTCTAGTGGGGTTTAGATCTCCAGTAACTTACTGCACTGCAGGACAGAACATGTTCCTCACTGGAAATGTTTCTGTAAAAATCTCCAGAAAATGTAAGAAAACATATTTCAGTTTGAGCAAGTATGACATGTTCAAATGCAGTGTGTTAGAAGATTTAAAAAAAAAAAAGCTTCTTATGCAAACTTGAAACTGCTGTCATTCAGACCTGGATCAGTTTTTGATTGGCAGCATTTCAGATGCTCCTCTGAGATTATTTTGACCAAAGAAGAAAAATTAAGAACCCCGTGCAGGCTGTTTTGAAAGGCTGTCACATACTTCAAATTGATCCAAGTGTGTTATCTCTGTTTACAAGTGTGTGCATGTGCCTTTTTGTTTTGCAATACTCTATGTGCTCTGTTATTTTCTTTTCTAAATGACTATAATATTAAAATATATATATATATATATATATATATATACATTTATTTTAAAAAAGAGTTTGTGCTTACTGTGTTCATTTCAAACTCCGTGAGAAGCTGTGTGTGCGTGCAGATGTGTCAACAGGAGGCCCAGGAGATGTTGCCGTCTCCCTCAGCGGCGTGATAATAGATGCTGAGACCACACCTGGTTTCTACAAAGAGGGAAGACAGGAGATGGAGGAGAAAGTAATGGGAGGCGCACACACACGGACTTCATCGGCTGCTTATCCAAGAACAAGCGCTGTGATTACTGTTCTCTTCATCTTGATGGGAATTACTGGTTTAGTATCTATGAAGGGATAGAAGAGGAGAGATGGAGTGTGTGTGTGTGTGTGTGAGAAGAGAGTGTCAGGAGACTAAAGAGGGAGGGAGAGCAGCAGCACTGGGGGGGGGATTCTGACACCAGCACTTAGACAGAGCCCGGCGGTTATGTAAAAGGCTCGGCTTGTCAATTAACCATATTGGATTCCCTCCCCTACCAGCCACCAGAGGAAGTGGGTTGGTCCCCCACACACACGTGGCTCAGCACGCGGGGTTCACACACACACACACGTCTTGTTTTTGTGACGTGTGATACTGTATGCAGCCTGCTTTTTGCACATGTGATCCGGGTTACTATGCAATTGTGTGTGTGTGTGGGGAGAACGGGGGCGGTTTATGTCCATATGGTTGCTTTGGCATACATCTTGGTTTCACATGATAGGGATTAAAAATGATCCAATGGGCTGAGTGTGTGAGATTCAAAGAGGAGAGAGGAAGAGGGAGGGAGAGGAGGACGCTGTAAGGAGACAAGCCAAAGCGTGTGTCTGTGTGTTGTTTCAGTGGATGCTTTGAAAGATGCTGGAGAAAAGTTCATTTTTTGCTCAGGCTCAGTGCCACTTGCTTGCAGCTGCAGCACTTTTCATCGCATGTATTAAAAATTTAAACATTTTGGCCACATTGCTTCCTGGGACTAAATATCTGAAACCCTGTTCATGCACTCATAGTAGAAACACAGTTCTCTAACACGTTAACTTTCAAAGATACTGGCAATGGATGTCTTCTCAACCACATAAGCACCAAGGGTCGGTCTCGATCAAACATCCTCTCTCACGCACACAGAGCTCTGGCTTGCTCTGGTCTTCATGGGTGTCTTTTTGCTGCAGTACACTTGACAGTTTGGTGTAAAGGAGAAGCAGTTTGGGGGGGGGGATTGAGACGAGACTTGAGGACAGGGAGGGAAAAAAGAGAGACAGGCGGTGGAGGGGTGGGAGATGCATTGCATAACAGCTGGATGATTTGGACATGAAGTCAAGCTCGACACTGGATCCACTGAGCAGTGGCGACTCTCTTCAGGTCTGTGTGAGTGTGTAGCATGGATTGTAATACTGAACAGCAGGGCCGTAACAAAGATTTTAGGAGGTCATGAGTCCAAGTCCCCACCCCACCCCCAAACAAGTTCACACACTTTGCAACAAGTTCTAAATATGCTCGCTAAAAGTATTTTTAAAAAAGTAAAGCACTCTTCTGTTTTTGAAAACATTTTATATTTGTGCATGGATCGTACTACAGCAGGATTTGACAGGGGGCGCCGAGGCTTACGATGGCAGCGCTCCGTGTTCCCATTTTTGGGCCGAGCTTCCGCCGTCCACCCACACGCGCTCTCATGCCCACTCCCTACTTTCATCTGTGCACTGCACTGCCCACACCACTCAGTCATCCAAACGGCTTTGGATTATAGCGCTTTAGGAGGGCTGACATGCTCTCTCACCGTTTGACGCAGCAAAGTTGAAATGTAATATCTGTTCTCAAGTTCTGCAGAGAGGAGGAAGGGAGTGTTTCCACAAAGAGAGGCCTTCCCATGCAGACACACTGAAACCCTCCTCACTGGTGTGTGAAGGTAATAGCTGTTAGGTGAGTCCGCAAGTGAGCAGTGGCTTGGAGAAAAGCCACTCTCCTGTACTGCGGACCTCTGAGAGCGTGTTTGTTTGTGCATGAGTGAGACTCAATGACTTCAGCACTAGTGAGTGGTTAAAACCCGGTTCCAGGCATAGCCACACACCTGCACACCCACACCATTTTTTTCCCCCCTTTTACTTTGTCATACCCAATTGGAGCAATACACCACCTACTCTATGTACATTTATATACACACACACACACACACACACACCATTAAATGTTCTCACACAGGAACAGTGAACTCCCAAAGTTCTTATTCAGGAATGGCCATAAATTATCTATTCCCCTTTAAGTTTCTGAACCTCTCCTTTCAAATCCTGTTAGCTCTGAATTATTAAAGAGGTAAAAGTGGTAAAAATAACAGGCTGGTGTTTAATAGAGAAATTTCCACTCCGAGTTAAATGCTGTTGGTCGTGGGAGCGTAGGTCTGCAGCTGCTTCCCAGCTTGTTCTGGTGAAGTTTTTAATGAAGATTACAAGTGATACTGATATCTTGAAACAGACGAAAACAGAAGTTTTGGATTTTATTATTTCTTGTACGCAGAAGTTACTTAAAGTCATCATGTAGAGGCTCAGTTTTTCACAGCTTCTCGCATCTCACAAGTGATTCTGGTGGAAATAATAGCAGCTTCCTCTTTCCTTTGCTGAGACTATAGGAATACTCCAGTGACAGCATTGTTAAGGTTTCTCTGCTCTCCTCCAGCACTTGTCTTTAGTCTGATTTGAGGAAGAGAGGGAGAGAAGAGGGGGGTGGAGGAGTGGTGATTGAGCGCAAAGGGGGCAGGACTTTTTCTCTCCGGGTCCTATTAAGAGCAAACTTTGTGTTTTTGTTCTCCAAGTTCAGCTCAGTGCTCCCCAGCCTGCACACAGTTCCAATCTGCTGCTCTTTTTTCTTTTCTGTGTTTTTTTCCCCTCTATGGTTTTCTTTGCTTGCTTTTTGGTTACCACTGTGTTCTTTTTTGCATGGGAGACCTGGACACAGAGAGGATGCGCTTTTTGGAAGAACAAATGCTGAAAGTTGCTCTGGGTTTGTTTTGGTAGATACATAGATGTTTTTCGAGTTGGAATGAACAATGATGCAGCTCCTTGGTGCTCTGGCCGGGAGCATGCTCTGGTTTCGGGTACTGCTGCTGTGCGTCGTGGAGTTGGAGCTGGAAGCCAAGCTTTCTACTTTTCAGGGTTTCTATCTTCCACCTGCGAGCGGGTCGCCTCTCACACCTGCCCGGAGGACAGACGGGATGGTGCGGACTATTGACCAGCTGTATCACGGAGGAGGGAAGGTCGGCTACATGGTGTACCTGGATGGGAGCCGGTTTCAGCTGGACTTGGAGCGGGATGAAGCGGTGCTGTCGCGTCACTTCAGCTCCCAGTATGTGCTCGCCGCGATAGGGCAGAGCCCCGCGCCTTTGCAGCGGGAGTGCGTGTACCGCGGGACGGTCAACTCCAGCCCGCAGTCCTTGGCCGTCCTCAACCTCTGCGGAGGGGGTCTCGAGGGCTTCTTCGCGGTGAAGAACGCGCGCTACAACATCACCCCCATCATCCGGGCGAAGGGACACGAGCGCGACGTGCGCGCCCTGCAGGACAAGGATGCGGAGAGCGCGCTCCACGTGTTCACGCGCGAAAGTTTCAGCTTCGAGGAGATGAGCGCGGGGCGCGAGAGCTGCGGGACGCGCGACGGGCGCAGAGGGCGCTCCGTCGGAGGTCTCGGGGAGGGGAGACGGCGCCGCGAGGAGCTCCCTTCGGAAAGCGGAGGCGAGCGCGACGCGCGCGGGCGGAGATGGTGGAGCCGGCTCGTCAACGCGCCCTCTCCGGAGCGTGGCGCGCGGCGCAGGAGGTCGGTCTCTCGCGCCAGGCACGTGGAGCTGCTCCTGGTGGCGGACGACACCATGGTTAAGAAGTACGGCAAGGACTTGAACCACTACCTGCTCACGCTGGCCTCCATCGCCTCTAAACTGTACGGGCACGCCAGCATCGAGAACCCCATCCGGCTGTCGGTGGTCAAGGTCGCCACGGTCACCGAGAAGGAGAAGGGGCTGGACGTCTCCACGAACGCGGCGGCGACGCTGAAGAGCTTCTGCAAGTGGCAGAACCAGCAGAACCCGCTGGACGATGACCACCAGCACCACCACGACGCGGCCATCCTCTTCACCAGGCAGGTAAAGGGACGCGCCACCGCCTGCCGCTTCTCACCTTGCGCCCTCACGCAGGGGCGCCGGGTCTTCCCACGCAGGGGAGGAGATGCCAGGCCAGCTGTGGCCGTGACGCCACGGTTTGTTTTTATTTTGATGGCGCACGCGGTTACAGCTGGTTGACTAGAATTAAGCGCTTGGCATCTCACGCCTTTGGTGGCTTTACTGCGGATAAACACGTTTCATACCCAGTAACTGCACTTTATTTTCATTTCAGTCAACTCATCGCTTTGAAACTGATATTTCCACCTCTTTATTATTGATTTTCTTTCTCCTTGTGTCTTTCTGCCGTCTTCTTTTTGCTAAGTGTGGCGTGCGTAATGCAGCGCAGTCTCTGTTAAACTGCCATAAAAAACTGTATTTCCTGCGCCTGGTGTTTTTCTGGGCAGGCCCTTCTGTCTCTATCCTCCCCCTCCCAGTCCCTTGACAGCCCAGAAGCCTCAGAGTCTCTGTGATCTGAGGCATTCCACCCAGGGTAGTAGATTTGGAATCAGCTGCAGGGTGCAGTGCAGAAATATAGAATGTAATGAGGTAGCCATCCCAGTTTTCACTCACCCCTTTCCTTCTCTTCCCCTCATCACTACTGTCTGCACATTTTATTCCCTGTTACTTTTCCAGTGTCTGTCAGCTGGGGCTGGGAGCTGTCAGAAAAACAAACACATCCACCCTGTGAGAAGCCCTGCGCTTACTGAGACCACACTCATCTATCCCTTCTTTCAACATCCCTTTCTTTCTCCTCCTTCTCCAAATGTCTGGCCCAAAGCCGCAGGGCAGCAGCACCAGATCTGCATGCATTTTTCACCTCTCTGGGTGTGGCTTTGTGGTGTTTAGCTCCAGTGTCAGATGGCTTCTCCTTGGATTGCAGTGGGTTCAAGTCATGCGAGGTCTTGTCACAAAAAAAAGCAGTGGTATTACCTTGGATCTCCTGCACTTTTGCATAGTTGGAACTGTCATACATTGGCAAGTCGGCCTGTAGTGCTTACTGAGGTCAGCACAGCTGGCAAAGTGGCACAGTTTCTGTGTGCCAACTACTTCATGGCTCCTCTGCCATGACACCTGCAGGGGAGTAAGTGAAAGAGCTCGGGCAGGAAGAAGTGGCATCCTTGGGTAATGTGGGTTTGGCAGGTCAGGCAGGCATGGAAACACTAATCCAGATACTCGCAGACTCAGGACAGGCAGGCTCAAAATGGACATGAAGTTCTTACGAAACATGACAGGCAGCATACTGTGATTTTTTTTTCTCCACTGTTGTGCCGCTTTGATGCTCACAGTGGCATAACACATCCAGTCAGAGTAGCTTTCTATGGGTTTAAATTCCCTTTTCATCTCCAGCAGCTTATGGAAAAGCTCACAGTCTTGCACTGAAGTGACTAAATTGCTGTATCATGTACACAATGCTGTCACTAGAGGTTCAAGACTGGAGTCTATACGGTACAAACCACAAGCATACAAATGGTTACCATGGCCCTTCCCTAGAGAGGGTACTCCCTGAGGAATAAGCCATGGTTCTCCTTAAGGTACAGTAAGGTACTTTAAGGTCATAACTGGTCAGTATTAACCTTAACAGTATCTCTCGGCACGATATTTTCAACTCACCTGTGGCAGTTCTTGAATTATTCACCAAGCCATCTCTGGATCTTCTTTCACACACTCCTCTCCTTCACTGTTGAACCTGGAGGTCATACTGTAGAACCTGTCACCAGGGTGTTTAGTCATCTGTAACACAGTACAGTCCTCTGAGAAACTTTAGAAGGTGGGTTCTTGATTAAATGAGCCTAATTGCTATCTGGTAAGCATGCACAGTAAGTATAATTCATGATCTTAACAAGCCAAAGAGAACTTTCTGGCTGTGAGAGACTTTTATTGGGATTCTGTGAATACTTAAATTGCTGTTACTTTACTTTGTCATCCCTTGTGACAGGCCAAATAGCATGGCTGTAGAGGTGCTATTAAGAAAACTTGGATTGGATTTTGCACTATTTTCATGAAAAAAACACTCATATGTTGCCATATTTTGAAGGGGAGGTTGTCAGAAAACATCCCCCTATGAGGTAAAGAGCTGGACAAACAAAATGCAGCAATTATTGTTTCCACTGACAGATTGCCAGCAAGAAAACTGAAACTTGAATTTGCTCAGGTACTTCATACCTTGCTGCTTTTTGCATTGAAAAACAAAATCTTAACTATGTGCAAGCTGTTTTCTTTTAAATGTACCTCGCAGCCCAAATGGAAACTTGAAAGAAAGACAAACTTGAGTGTGACTTTGATTGAGTTTAGTGTTCCTTGTAGTTGTTTTCATATGAAAACCTTTAATCTGACTATTTGGAGCCACTGAGGAAGAGCCTGATTTTTGCTGTGCACTGAAGGAGAACCAGAGGTCACAGTGACTGAGTCAGACCAGTCTGTTGTTTCCAGATGGGAGTGCACAAGTGGACAGGGTTAAAGGAAACTGGCTTCTTTTGTGGTCAGGTCCAATTACTCGGTACCCACAGTGTGTTGACCCGTGTGGCAGTGTCACCCAGTTCCACACATACCAGACCAGAATGATACAACGGGTACATTGAGGGGACTTGGGACACTTCTATGTGTATTTGGCTGTGTTGTTGTATACAGTAGACAAAGCCCTACTATAAGGGGGCTGAAGCTGCAGAGCTGTGGATATATTGACATATATGTGCGTGTTCATGCTGCTGTTTTTCATTTGCTTCAAATATTTGGATTGACATTGCTGGCAAGTACTTGTGATGCCAGAAATATTGGTTCTGACTTTTTCAACCTCAGATTGAGATTAGGTCAGCTTCATTTTAGTCGGGTCAAATAGGTTAAGTACTTCAGAATCACTTTTCTACAGATCGTATTGTAGAGCAGGGACCATATCGGAGGGAGCAGCCACAAAATGAAGAGCAAAAGGGAGATGTTCTTAAAAATTTTCAGTCTGGATTCCAAACACAGTTCAGGGATGGGAGGGCAATTTGTGGACTTGAATTGGTTCCAGAACATCTAATAATATAGAATGCAATCAGTACAGACACAAACTACTTACTGTCCATTCCCTCCACATAGTTGTAGTCATTTGGCTTCCAGCAGTATAACCACATGTCAAGTTTTCCTGTGCATTTGCTTCTCTCCTCTCTCTGCGTCCTTACATTGAAGTGTACATTTCCCAGCCCTCGCCCCCTTGTCAGCTGGTTACTCTATTTGTTTTAAATGTTCTTGATATTTCACATGTGCTTTACTTTGTCTGGCATATGTTGACAACCTGCAGACAGTTTTTCTGGATCTCAAACTCTCGGCCCCCAGGCCCTTATGTATGTCTGTCAACATTACATAAGTAGCCAGGGAGTTCGTTCTGCCCTGTACCAAAGCATGAACATTGCCCTCTTCACAGAGTGATGCATCAGTGACTTTTAAGCACACTCCTGTTTGCAATCATGTTCTAAAGTTTCCTTTTTGATCTTGGACTAAAGGCTGGTTCATGTGCCACAACAAAGAAGAGATAAAATCATTTATCACTTCAGCAAATAATTCATTCATTTTCTCATTAACTGATAAGTAGTTTTTTTCTTTGAACAGTTTCATTAAGTGCAGTTTAATCCACCATGGGCTATGTTATCTTTATATTGGTTTTCAGAGGTCTCAAGGAGATGTCACTTTTCTCATTCAGCTCATAAGAGAATGTCAGAAGTGCTTCCATTCTTTGATTCTCCAGGAATCATTATTGGGACCACTTTTCCTCAGTGTTTATATGCTGCCACATGGTCACATCATTCACATCTAGTGTAAGTAATCATCAGAGCTGATGATGCACAGATATTTTAATACACTATATGGACAAAAGTACAAGCCCACCTACAGGACCTTTTATGACATAACCATTCTAAATCTATAGGTGTTGATATGGAGTTGGTCCCCAATTTGCAAGATTAACAGCTTCTACTCTTTTGGGAAGGCCTTCTACAAGATTTTGGAGTGTGTCTGGAAAATTTTGTCCATTCAACCAGAAGAGCATTTGTGAGGTCAGACAAAGATGTTGGACGATAGGGCCCGGTTTGCAATCTCTGCAGGCCAGCCAAGTTCTTCCACCAAACTCATCCAGCCATTCTTTTAAGGACCTTGCTTTGTGCACTGGGGCACAGTCATGCTGGAACAGAAAAGGGCCTTCCCCAAACTTTTCCCGCAAAGTTGGAAGCATGGAATTGTCCAAAATGTCTTGGTAAGAGGAAGCATTAAGAATTCCCTTAGTGGAACCAAGAGGCACTGCAAACTCCATAACCCCATATCTCTCCTCCACCAGACATTACAGCTGGCGCAGTGCAGTCAGGCAGTTAGCATTCTCTTAGCATTCACCAAACCCAGACTGCAAGATAAATGAGTATGATTCGTCACTCCACAGAACATGTTTCCACTGCTGCAGAGTCCAGTGTCAGCATGCTTTACACCACTCTATCCAGTGCTTGGCATTGTTGTTGGTGATGTCAGGCTTGCATGCACCTGCTTGGCCATGGAAGCCCATGCCATGAAGCTCCTGACGCACAGTTTTTGTACTGATTTTTATTGCTGGTTTGGAACTCGCGACTTTTATGTGCCTCATCACTCAGCGACCCTGCTCTGTAACTTTACATGGTCTGCCAGTTCATGCCTCTGTTTCTGTGGTTCCTAAACACATCCACTTTGCAATAATGTCACTTAGAGCTGATCCTGGAATATCTTAAGAAATTTCACCAATTGACTTGCAACAAGTACCATCCTATTACAGAACCACTCTCAAATTCATTGAGCTCTTTAAAACAATCCACTCTATCACAAATGTTTGTAAAGGCAGGCTTGCATGGCTACGTGCTTGACTTTATACATTTGTTGCAATGGGACTGATTGAAACACTTGAATTGAATGAGTAAGAGGGGTGGTCCAATACTTATGTCCATATAGTGCATGTACTCATTGAGCTTTACTTGCAAAAGTTTTACCTTTAGTTGTATTGGAAAGATGGTCTGTCATTCCTAACACCATCTGAATGATCATTTTAGACGTAAATATTACTGCAAGTACAGCCCTGTGGTTGTGCAAATGGTGATTTTAACCGATGACGTCTCAGATATAACATTAAAATTCAAGCAATGCAGAGAAGTACTTAAAAAAATATCATCAAAGTGTAAAATGGTTTGCATTAGCATTAATAGGCTTAATATGCTACGTTAGTGTCGCTGTTAAACAAAAATAAAATGTAAATGAGAACAGCTTTGTTGTAAATTTTGCTGTATTAAAATAGTACATATGAGCACAGAGAATAGGAAAGAAGTCAGGAGCCACGTTTGCCACTCACTCTGCACCGTACGCTAAAATTATAGGGATTTTGTTGTTGTAGAGACATGATCAGAGTAAAAGAGAACATAACAAAAGAACACTGGGAGGGCTGTGCTCATAGCTGAGACATTTTACAGCTCTAGAAAGAAAGTAATGACTGACTACAGCTTAGCTGGCTACACCTCGATATAGTGGAAGCGTTTACTCATTCTTGGTTTCCGGGTGTTCCAGACTAGCAGCTAGATGGGCATTGTGCCAGTGTGCTACATTGGAAACCCACTGGATGATCTGAAATGCACTTTTTGGCCACTTCATTAGATATACCTGGTCATCTACTTGTTACAGTTATCTACCTTCTGAAGTTCAAACAGCATATCAGACTGGGAAAGAAAGGTGATTTAAATGACTTCAAACGTGGCATGGTTGTTGGTGCCAAACAGGCTGGTCTGAGTATTTCAGCAACTGCTGATCTACTGTGATTTTCATGCAAAACCATCTCTAGTGTTTTTAAAGTGGTCTGAGAGAGAAAATATTCGGTGAGTAGTAGCTGTCTGGTGAAAATGTCTTGTTGATGCCAAAGGTCAGAGGAGAATGGCCAGACTGTGTTGAGCTGATGGATAGAACAGTAACTTAAATAATGCAAAAGAGGTTCTCTGAATGTACATGACATTGAACTTTCAAGCAGCTGGACTACAGACGCAGAAGACCACACCAGGTGCCACTCCTGTCAGCAAAGAATAGGAAACTGAGGCTACAGTTCACGAGTCACCAGAAGTGTACAATAGAAGTTTGGAAAAAAAACGTTGCCTGGCCTGATGAGTCTCAGTTTCTGTTGCAAGATTCTGATGGTAAAGTCAGAATTTGGTGTAAATAGTATGAAAGCATAGATTTATCCTTTCTTGTATCAGGGGTTCAGGCTGGTGATGTCATGGTGTGGGGGATATTTCACACTTTGGGTTCCTTAGTACCAATTGAGCATTATTCTAACACCACAGCCTACCCTGTCCATCCCTTTATAATCATGTCTTCTGATGTCTGCTTCCAGCAGGATAGCATACCATGTCATAAACCTCAAATCATCTCAAACTGGTTTCTTGAACAGACCATGAGTTCAGTGTACTCAAATGGCCTCCACAGTCACCAGATCTCAATACAATAGAGCATCTTTGGGATGTGGTGGAGCAGGAGATTTGCAACATGGCTGTACAGCTGACAAATCTGCCTCAACCGCATGATGCTGTCACGTCAGTGTGGACTAAAATTTCTGAGAAATATTTCCAGCACCTTGTTGAATCTATGCCAAGAATTAAGATTCTGAAGGCAAAAGAATGTTCAACACAGTACTAGCAATGTGTACCTAATGAAGTAGCCAGTGAGCATATGTGGCTTGGCCTTTGTAACTTTAGGGACCTTTTACAAGCACAAAATTTATAAATGGCAGACTAAAGGATAGGTAGAATTACAAAAAGCATTTTATGGGCACTTTAAAGTAATTTGTGCTCATGTTATTGACTCATAATTAGTTATAAATCTGTAGAAATGTTTTTTAAAAAACTGTGTTTTATAGAGTTTTGTATCTTCACCAGTTCAGGAATGATGTAAAATCAACACATTGTTGTACCGCAGTAATTAAAAGTTTCTAAGTGCAATGAAGAAGGTACTTTTTGGCTTCTCTCTCATCTTTTCGGAAGGTGTTCTAAGTGCAATACTGGTAGAAAACCTTTTTTGCTCTAAAACAAATGGGAGACCAGGTTTTTTTTTTTTTTTTTTGTTTTTTTTTTTTAAATGAATGTTTTCTTGGTTCCCTGACTCCCAAAACCTGGGAGAACACTTTCATTAAAACAAAAATTACATGATTGGCTTGGCATAGACTTAGGGTTGGGGTAGTTGGCGATGACGAGTTAGACTTGAGAAGTTAACATCCACCGGGTCATTGGTGACCCATCTAGAGTCAAGGACAGAGTTTGGGTCCAGTTGAAGTCCAAACCTTTTTATAGAATTTTCAACTTCATTTGTCCATTTGGAACTTCCAGTGGAACAGAAAACTGCTTTGTCAGTATAGGGATGTAATGTGCTCTAGCTTTTTAAAAATTTGTCTATTTAACACAAATTAACACAAAAATCACCCTAATCTTAACCCTGGACAGGTTGCAGTGACCTGGTGAATGTTGGAGTTAACCCTCTGAGGTTTAAGTCATGATGACCCCAACCCTAACCTCTAACCCTACACAATCTGAACATGCATTTCTAAAATTAAATTGTTCTCCCGAGTTTTGTCATTCAGGGAACAAAGAACAGAGTCACTCTAACTGACACACATCAAAACCCATTCACATTTTTTCAAAAAGTCTGTTTGGTGTTTCTCTAAATTTTAGGGGTAGGATTAGGGTTAACACCAATGATGACTTGGACCTTGGAGTGTTAGAGGAAACTTTGTGTGAAATAACGTTTTCGAGTTCTTGTACACCAAACTCATCCAACCATTTCTTTATGGAGGTTGCTCTGGGGTTCAGTCTTGTTGGAACAGAACATGAACTTCCCCAAACTGTTCCCACAAAGTTGGAAGCTGAGAATTGTCTGAAATGTCTTGGTGAGATGAAGTATTAAGATCTCCCTTCACTGGAACAAAGAGGCCCTGGCCAACCCCAGAAAAACAACTGCATAGCATTATCCCTCCTCCACCAACACTTACTGTCAGGCAGATAACATTCTCCTGCGATTCACTAAGCTCAGACTCATCCACAGACTGACAAAGTGTGACTGGTCCCTCTACAGAACACATTTCCACTGCTCCAGAATCCAGTGATAGTGTGCTTTACACCCCTCCACCCAACGCTTGGTGATGTAGGACTTACCTGCAGCTGCTCAGTCATGGAAACCCATGTCATGAATCAGAATACTTTATTAATCCCAGAAAAAAATTGCTTGCATTACAGGCCCTCCTGAAAGATAGAAAAAATACAGATAAGATAAAATGTATGAGTGAACCCTAGATGCAGAGAGTCCAGTGTGTGGCATATCTGGTTCAGACACACACTTTTTGTGCTGATGTTAATGTGAGGGGAGATTTGGAACTCTGCACTTATTAAGCCAGCAGAGCACTGACCACTTTTTTGCACTATGTACCTCAGCACTCGGCAACCCCGCTCTGCAACTTTACGTGGTTTGCCACTTCATGGCTGAGCTGCTGTGTTTCCTACATGCACTTTGTAATAATCCCACTTCCAGCTGATGGTGGAATATCTAGGAGGGAAGAAATGTCACCAGCTGACTTGTTGCAGTGGTGGCATCCTGTTACAGTACCACGCTGGCATTCAGTGAGCTCTTTAGAACCACCCATTCTTTCACTCATGTTTGGAAAGGCACGGCTAGCTACTTAACATCTGAATTCAGTGATTCAGAGGTGTGAGCTGATGCTTTTGTCCATATAATACGTGATGTGTTAATAGACAGGGTTTGACCCATCTTGCTACTGCCACCAGGACATGTGCGTAAATGTATGATGCAAACAGCTTTCACAGTATGACAGAAGACCGGCTGATGGCACCAACCATATTCCAACTGCAACAGGTGGTTTCTCTGTCCAGACAGAGATATAGTGATACAGATTACATGCTAATATGAGGCAGAAATGGGATCAGAGTTAGCATTTTAACTGTCTGGTGATTTCATTTCATTTTGTTCCATATTGGCTCTCTAAAGGCTCCAGACATAATAAAACGTGTTTCTTTCCTCTGTTCTTCGAGGGTTGCTCCTTTGTGGATAAATGTTTCTTTCTAACAAGGCCATGAACATCACAGGATAGATCATATGTGATTGGTAGGAAGTGAATCTGTGCAATAAAATGGATTCCAGCTGTCAGTGAGGCTGAGTTATTCAGGATATTTCTCCTCACAGGGACTCATTGAAATTCAATGGGTACATTAGTTATCTGACTGCGGCCCGGTGGCGACACAGTGTGACGCTGCTGCTGTTTTCCATTAATTTTTATCTGACTGGAAACAAGTTTTGTTTTCATAAAATTCATTTCTTTATCGACAGTTTACAGCACGGTACGTAGCAGCGGTGGTGTGCAGATCCACAAAAAAAAATCACACAAAGACAGGGACGGTCTCTTTAGAAACACTCCAAACCTCTGCAGCTTTTATATAAAAGCATCAGTGTTTCAGCCATAATCAGCCTTTGTCAGGTCAGAAGTTCCCGGTCTTATCTAACACAAAACAAATACTTACTGACGTTAAATTGGAGCTCTTAGCACTTTATGGCAGTCTGTCACATTAATGAGGACAGTCGTGTTTCCTGCAAATAGCTCACTGTAGAAAGCACACCCACTCGCACCCTCATTGTGAAGGTAATTCAGTTTGTTACAATGTGGTCCTTTTCCTGCAGTGATAATAGTTTTATATTCACCGCAAGTGCTCTGGGAACATAGTGACATAACTGAAAAGACGTCACATGGGTGAACAAACATGAGCAATTAGACGGGATCCACTTGTTCTGGGGAACCCAGACCAGACGAGTCCAGCAGAATGAGGTGGGATCTTTACTGTGGCGTGTGTCTTAAAGGGCCATTTTGGACCTCAGGAAGTAGCAGGCAGTGTTATCCAGCAGGTGGGCGTCAGTGGAATCCACTCTCTGGTGTGCTTTAGTTTTCTTCTTCCTCTTTGACTTTGAAAACTGACCTGATTCTACGTCCAACCTCCTGCTCTCCATATTGGCTGGTGCAGCTTTTATATGGCTTCAGTCAAAAATAGACTCATCAGGACACTTCACAAACCCAGAGTGGCACATCTAGTGGAATCACAAGTGTTCCCTGAAGTGATCACGATGAGGCCAGAACCTCATAGGTGTCATGGTCCTGTGTGGTGATTTTGTGTGTTTTTAAGTTCTTTAGGGCTTTCGTATTCTCAGGTATCTGCATTTGCTTCCTTTGTTTTTATCCTCTGTTGAACCGTCCCTTGTTTATGGTCATGTCTCTTCATACTCTGTTTATCTAGGTAGTCTTGCTTCCTGTTTTATGTTGTAATCTGTCTGTTCTGTTTTACTTCCTGCCCTGGATTGTTGTCACCTGTGCTCCCCTCCCACCTGTTGCCACTTGTCTCGTTAGTCTGTGTCCTCGGCCTGTCTCTGCTCTGTGTCACGTCGTTTGTCCTCCTACATGCTTCAGTCATGTCTGTAAGGTTACAGCTTTGCTCCTAGTCTCCATGTCAAGTTTAGTTTAGTGTTTTGTTCCTGCTTGAAGTAAAGCTCACTTTAAGTTAATGAAGTTCTGCGTTTGGGTCCTCTCTTCACCATGTTAATCGTGATAGTAGGAAGTCTTCAAAGCAGAAAAAGGAACCTAGTACAGGGTTGCTGGTTGAGATTCAGCACTGACGGGCAAAACTCACAGAAGACAACTAGTATTTTTTTAAAAAGTTAACTTATTTATTTTAAGAAACAGAAGTCCAGTAGGAGCAATGAACAATTGAACAAAAGAGAAAATAAAAGACAGGAAAAGTGTTAAATCTTAAAAACTGTAAAACAAAAAAGAGACTTCACTATGTTGACTCAGCTTGATGACCATGACGCCATCATTGTTGGGTAAGACAAATTACATAGTAATGTGTTAAAGAACAAAATCTGATTGATCTGTTTTTTTTCTTGCAGAGGGTAATGTGTTTAAACCCACTGGCACACCATCCATCCTGGTCACTCCCAGAGAACATCTCAACATCTTCAGTTCTGCCACCTCCAGCTTCACCGTCTCCAAACCATACATCATAGCAGGTCTCACCACTGTCTTGTAAACCTTCCCTTTCACTCTTGCTGCTATCCTTCTTTCACAAAGCACCTCTGACACTCGTCTCCACCCACTCCACCCTGCCTGAACTCTCTTCTTCACCTCTCTTGTGCTCTATCTGTTGCTTTGGATGGTTGATCCCAAGTATTTAAACTCATCCACCTTCACCACCTCTACTCCTTGCATCTTCAGCATCTTCCCTCTAATTTTGCACACGTGTTCTTTCTTGCTTCTACTGACTTTCCTTCCTCTTCTCTCCAGTGCATACCTCCACCTCCTCCCTACTCTCACTGCAGATCAGTGTGGTCATTCTAGTCCACGGTGACTCCTGCCTGACCTCATCTGTCGACCTGTCC
>VUQH01076383.1:8834-22125 GCA_015106775.1 Etroplus canarensis
GACGAGCGTGAACCTCACCGGGATTACCGGGTCCCTGGAGCCGTTCGGCGGACCGTTGGTTTCCGAACAAACGTTGTGTCGCAACAGATCTCCAAAACGCAGCGACGGCTCTCCGCTGTCGCGTGCCCACCGCGGAGTGAGGCGGCAGGAAGAAAAGGGGGATTTAGCAGAAAAGTTTAGCTTTTATTGCATTTCTGCTGCGATCTTTAGACGCCGAATTGTCCGGTGGCTCGTAGGAGTCCACAAACTCGCATCTTCGGTGTTTTTATAGTCGCGCGATCTTAACGAAAAGCGAGAGCTCATTTAGTTGACAGATATTTGGCTCGAGGTTCTGTCGGGAAAACAGGACATAACGTCCCCGGAGGTGGTTTATGGGCCCAACTTATCGTTTCCCGCATAGGTCAAAGTATCCTCCAGCGTATATATATTATTATTATTAAGGCACTGCTCGGTTCACTCCTGTCACTTTATTTGTCTTGCTCTTTAATCATACATGTCAGACATATTTCCGCTTTAACCTTTGCTTTCGCTTTGCCAACAGGAACTTTCAGTGAAGCGCTCGGTTAACATCTGGCGTTCAAAACAAGCAAACCCCTTTCATTAGTGACCTTACAGGGTGGAGTTTACTCCTCACTGTTGCACACTGGTTCATGCAAATATTCATGCTTATATGTTAAACCAACTTTCACTTGTCCTTTATGCCATGCTGTGGTGAGATGTGCATATGTAGCTGTAAGAGCAAGTGATACCTTCACGGGCTGTTAGAAAAAAAACAAGCAGGAATGATCCAGCAAAGTGATTGTGGGTGTTTTTGTTTGTTTGTTGTTTGTTGCTTTGGTGTTGGGGTGTGAGGTTTAGGGGCCGCAGTGCACTGGATGTGTGACTGCAGCTGTAGTTGCATCATTATTTGAAGTAAAAACAGTGTCCTCCTCTGTGCCAAAAACACCATCAGCAGTTTGAATTGTAATGCTTTTTATTCTCTGCCTCTCCTGTTTCATCAAGTATGGACTAAATGTAGTGCTGTAGTTGTTTACGCATTCGCCTTACAAGCAAAAGATCCGTGGTTCGATTCCAGATGGGGACATGAGCCCCTCTCGCCATTGAGGGTTGAATCAGGAAGGGCATCCGGTATAAAACCCCTGCCAGTGCAGATTAATCCGCTGTGGCAACGCCTTGGTGAGAACTGCACGAGAGCAGCCGAAGGTGCACTTGTTAAAGCTATAATGTGCATGACTTGTTGGGAGCAAGCGAAGGAGGCAGCAGGGTATTTAAGGTCGTTCTGTATTTGCTGCTGTTTGAAGGAGCTTGTGAGGACAGCATGAGCTCACAGAGCGAGGCTCCTGATGACAGCCTGCAGGACACGTTTTACTACAGCTGTATTGTGCATTAGAACTGGTTTGCGGCACCTGGGTAAATAGGTAGAATGCTTTTGAGGAATGTGTTGTTGACCTTTGGATCTGTGCATTAAAACTTGCTTGAATGTGTGCAGTATGGATGCCCCACCCTTGCCATGACAGTTGCATACATTTTGTGGGTGGGGAGGCAGGATTTCAGCAAGTTAATCTAGACATCTTTGATGCATCAAATGTATTGTGCAGATTTGATTACATGTTATCAGTTGGTGTTATTACATGTAATTTATTCAGTTCAGAGTTGAAGGTCTATGAACTGGTCACTGCCATCTACCACAACCTACGCTGCCATTGTGAAGGAAGGACTGGGGAGACTCCCGGAACAGGAATGTAAACAAAGAGTAGTGTTTGAGGATTTTTGTGAGAGTTGTCATGCAAGGTGAGAGAACAGATACAATTAAAAGCAGTGACATAAGACTGAAGTGTTCAGGTGCCATGCATAGCAGTCATTTATATTCTTATTCCTGTTCCTTTCATAGGAATAGGAATATAAATAGTTGCCTATGCTGTACACATTTCTCCACAGTGTAGTGGTTTGCACATTTGGCTTGCACATGAAAGATCCCTGGTTGAAGCCCAGCCAGAGACAAAAGCCCCTTCCGTATCTGGAGGTTTGGGTCAGGGAGGGCATCCGGTGTAAAATCTGTGCTAAATCACCCATGCAGATTCATCTGCTGTGAGGACCCTTTGGGAAAATAGAGGGGAATAGCAAAAAGCTCCCCCCTTTCGTTCTTTTTAAATCATAGTCATGTTTCTGAGCCTGGGATAAGAATTGTGCATGTCACTTAATAAAAAACAGACTATGCAATAAAACAATATTGTTTTTTAAATGCGCATGTGCTTGCAGTTGTACAGTGTATTCTCAGTCATTCATTCATTCATCTTATCCAGTTCAGGGGGGGCACTGGAGCCTATCCCAGCTATCATGGGGTGAATATTGCATTGTGTTACAGACACTCAGGTACATAGAAATAAATATAAAAGTGAAAGGCAGAAAATAAAGATTAAAATAAACAAATAAACTTGTCTGTATAAACTGAAATATGTAGCATAAGTAACTATTAAGTTAAACACTATATGCAGTATGTATAAGTGATAAATGGGGCAGCTGTGGCTCAGGAGGTAGAGCGAGTCTTCCTCCAAATGGCGACTTGGTGGCTTGATACCTGACTTCTCCAGTCTATGTGCCGAAGCGTCCTTGGGCAAGACACTGAACCCCAAATTGCTCCTGATGCATCCATCAGATTGTGAATGTGTGCATGATAGTTAAATGCGCTTAAAGGCATACAATAAAGCGCTGTATGAATGTGTGTGTGTGAGAATGAGGCTTGTAGTAGAAATTGCTTTGAGTGTTTAGTTGGTTGAGTGTTTAGTTGGAGTGGATAAGTGCTACATAAGTACCAGTCCATTTACCATAAAAGAAACTGGTCCAGGTGTCACAGGGAGGAATTATTGAGTCTGATATCCACAGGTAGGAATGATTTCCGGTGGCGTTCTGTGGTACATTGTGGTGGAATAAGTGCTGCTGAATGTGCTCCTGGGTACATTAAGTTCGCTTTCTGGTGCAAGTGGAACACCACATCTCAGCAGGTGCTGGATATTTTGAACATCTTAGCAAACTAATCTCCTATCTCGCACAGTTTTTACATATGTGGCCTCATTGGTTTGTGTGTTTAGTGGCCTTGTACATTTGTGTGTACTAAAGGTGTACTCCTAGTTAATTTTCCCTGGTGCACCTGTTAGTTTGTTGGTCAGTCCCACATCTTTATATTTAGTAATTTGAATAATTTTCCTCCCATCCTAAAGCAGTGGACAAATAGGTAGTGTAGTGAAACTTTTATGCTGTGAATGCTCTAATTAGTTTTTTTAGCTTACAGTATTGGGGACAGCTGTGGCTCAGGAGGCAGAGTGGGTCATCTTCTAATCGGAAGGCTGGTGGTTTGATCCCTGGCTGCTCCAGTGTACATCCCAAAGTGTCCTTGGACAATATACTGAACCCCGAATTGCTCCCAATGCATCCATCGAAATGTGAATCTGTGCATGACAGTTAAATGCTCTTAAAGGCATAGGATAAAACGCTTCATGAATGGGTGAACGAGGCTTTTAGTAAAAAGCACTTTGAGTGTTCAGGTAACAGTAGTGCAGTGCTATATACACTGACCAGGCATAACATTAAGACCACCTGCCTAATATCTAATAGTGTTTGTCCCCCCTTTGCTGCCAAAAGTGCCCTGACCCATCAAGGCCTAGACTTTACTGGTTCACCGCTGTGCCTTCCTTGGACCACTTTTGATAAATACTGACCACTTCTCTGGCAGAGGTGCTCTGACCCAGGCATCTAGCATCACAGTTTGGGCCTCGTTAAACTTGTTAACTTAAACAAATCCATACACTTGCCCATTTTTCCTGCTTCTACCAAACCAACTTTGAGGAAAAACTGTTCACTTCTTGCCTAAAATATTCCACCCACAAACAGGTGCCTTGATGAAGAGATATTCAGTGTTATTCACTTCACCTGTCAGTGGTCATAATGTTATGCCTGATCAGTCTAAGTACCAGTCCATGTACCATTTACAGTATTAGAAGTCTGGTGGTTTGAATGAACAGAGTGGCCTGGGATAGAGTGAAATTCACCCCCCCCCTCCCCCGGCATACAGTGGTTAGAGCATCCATCACCTGATTGTGTGTCTTTAGCTTGATAGTTTAAGATACAGATAGGCATTAAAATGAGCAGCATTTGGCATTTTGACTCAAAAACCACAGTGTGATATTAGAGAAGTTCTGTGTTGTGATAGCAGTGCTCCACATTTGCACCACTTCTGTTCTGTATTTTGTCAGCTTTGTAGGCTGGCATTTGTGTGTTTGCATGCAAGTATGTGTAGACTTAGTCCTAGCTGTACAGGCCTGATTTGTTGTTCTTGTTTGCCAGTCTTGTTAGATTCTAACTGGTATGCTTTCTGGTATAAAGGCATCAATTTTCCACAAAAAAGTGGGGTTCCGTGGTGACTTAAACATTTTTGGATTAACCCACATTTTGTGACATCTAAAGATTTCTTAAGTGCTGTTGCTAGCTTTATGGTTTGTTTGTGGTTAGCTAGGTGTCAGAAGATAAATAAAGGAGATGGACAGTAGGGTTTCATCACAGCCCAGCTTAATAGATGAGCTCCTGAATTAGTCTTGGAGTCAATCTTACAGGACTGAACTGAGAAGAACTGGACTGCACCCATTTGTGGTGCACCAAAACAACCAACTTATAAGGTTACTACAAAAAATTGTCCACTCATAATTAAGAGTGAGGAGTAAATGTTCATTCAGATTGCAGTTACACTTTTTAAATCACCATAAACTGTCATGAATCTCTCTGTGACATAAACATACTCTTACATGGAACCTCAAAACTGACCAAAGGCAAAATTCAACTTGCAGAATAATAGGGGTGGAATGGTATATGTATTTATTACAAACAGTTCAGCCATGGGTGTTTAATTTTGTGTGTGACCTCATTTAGGTATGACCTGTGTTCCCAAGTGTTACTGTCAGAAGTCTACTTATTTCTGAATAGTTCAATTCCCAAAATGGAAGTATAATTCTGGAGCAATTTTACTGAGTTTAACCAGGCTCCCAGCATGGCCTTGCTGTTCAAACCCTCTGCTGTCACAGTGAAAGTCAGTTGACGGCTACCATGTTAGGCTAGTCAGTGTCCAGTGAAAAATTCAGTGAAGTTTATACAGACAAGTTGGCTGCGTCCGCACTAGTGATTTAGTAAATACACAAAGAGAGCATTACTTAGCAGCTCTTCTAGTTAAAATTGCACTGCTGGGATTGATGGTAAATTAATTTGCAATATTAACTTGCTAATTTTTATGCTTATACTAGCTATACTTAATTACAGGTCTTTACTTATTGACCGAAAGATGCAGCATTTGAGTAGGAATTATTATGCCAAGTAACTGGAAGTGACTGAGCACATATAAACCTCTTTGTTTCAGTTTTACTTATGTAACTAGCTTGTTCATTATTCATCATGGTGTTTAACTGGACGATAAAGGCTTGTACTAGGGCACACAACAATTTTTTCCCTATATCTATCCCACATATTTTATTAACTAATTTAAGTTTATCTTCTTCCATGCCACATGTGTAAGTAGTTAGTTGTTATTTAGACCACTACAGTACAATGGAATTCATGATTATGTAATTGCAATTATGCCTGATCTTCTCTCCTAAAAGAAATGACAGCAATTATATTAATTTGTCTTGCAACTGGCAATATTCAGTCATGGTCACAACTTAATGTTGTCCTTGCCTTTCAGCAGCTAGATTAGTTGGGTGTCAGAGGATAAAACCTTTGTCTGGCTATATTCAACTTCTCATGCATTTTGCAGGCTGGTGACATAAAATCATATAAACTGTGGGAGCTCAGGTAAAGGGATGCAAAAGTACACTGGGACTGTGGTAGGCTAAGTTTGAAGGCAGTTCACTTGGTCAGGGAGGCAGGACTACAGTTGGTAGGCTGATGGCCTGATGTTGCTGTTGGGTTTGGGTGGATTTGGAGACTGGATTTGTGGTAAATGTCAAACTGGAAGTGGGATCTGAAAGATGGTTTAAAGTTGAAATGAAGTTGCATTATAGGAAGCGAAGCCATTATTATTAGAACCTGACTCACACTACAGCCTGGTAGTGAGTATATTTCAGTCTCTCCTCCATCAGTTTTGGCTGTTTTTATTTGATCTGGTGGCCTTTGGGTATGACAGGATTTCTGCTGATATGTTACCAGCTCGTCACCCCTCAGGTCTAAGTATACCCAGCTTTGCCAAGCTTTCTGGGAATATTTTTTAACATGTATTTTGAAGAAATTAAACTACAACTGTTAGCTAAGGTATATTACTAGGTTGTTAGCTTTATTGGGTTATTATTGTGGGTTTTTTTTTAAAACTAACCTTAGAGATGTAATGTATGAGCTGCGAAAATCTGAAGTCTTTAACTGCCGGCAATCTTCCAGCCCCCCCAGAAACAAGACAGCTCCCCGGCTTTACAAGTCTAGTGGGTGTAAAGAGAAAAACATTATGGCTCCTGTAAAATATCAAAAAGGGCTGTGTGACAGCAAGTAAAGTGATGAAAATACTCTAAATATAACCTAGAAATAAACAAAGCAACACTTTCATCTACTTCCATCACCTGAAGAACTGAAAATCCAGTGAATTACTTTAACTGATGAGGTACCCACAGGAACAGGACAGCCATGTTATTGCCTGGCAGGTATGCACAGGTCAGAGCCCTGAGGGAAAATTAAATGCCAAGGGATGACCGTGAACTGTGGAAACTTTATAACAAACAGAGAACTACTACATGTGTTTCTCTGCTTTTTTTCTTATGAGTTTCAGTGCAGTTTAACTCATCTAGCTTTCTGTTGACTATTTACATTACACTGATTTATATTGTATTTTAATACAGCCTAATTGACAGCAAATCTTATCTCATGTACATATTTTGCTGTTTCTGTTGTCAGACAACATAACAACTAAGAAATATTTTTTAATGCAGTCTAGAAACTACAGGTGAAAAATGCTAATGTGAGTAACTCGTGCTAGGCTGCTCTGCACAGGATTTTTGTAATCGTGACATTGTCAAATAAGCTCTACGCTCACATATGTTAAAAAACGACCCTTGTGCTGAGAATTTAGCTCTATTAAAGATGCTAATTGTAACTTAAAGGTGTGAAATGTCAATACATATTCCACCACTAGGTGACACTGTTTTACCAGAAAGCATTTGTGTAGCTGCTCCTGTATTAAGAAAACAAGACCATGCAAACGTTGGCCTGGTGTGGTGCAGTGGTTCGGACTCATGAAGTAATACAAAAACGTTTCACGGTTTAAACTTCCAGGTTAGCCGGGACCTTTCTGTGGAGAATATATGTTTTGTATGTTCAAAGACATGCTTGTTTGTTTAATTGGAGGTTACAAATTGGCCATTGGCACCTGAACAGGTCATCAGGCCAATTTATATGGCCTGCTGACGTGTTCAGATGCACCCAGCCACTTATCCTTTGACGGGTGGGATAGATTCCAGCCCAAATTGGATAAGAAAACTGATTTGTGGATCTGAGATCCCCCCTTCGGCAGGTAGCTTTGAAATTCTAGTCACACCCAGTGACTGTAGTATCTGAGCACTGCTGAACCTAAGCAACCCTCACAGACAAAAGCTAAAGCCTTTATTATAAGCTACTGTTATACTATCTTATCCTACTGTTAAAACTGTTACACATAAACACGCTAAAAAGTTTTAAAGTTTTTTAAAAGGATAAGATAATAAAAGAAAATGTAATTACTGAAATTCTTTTTACCCATTCAGCTGATATCTGTGCTTATGTTGATGTATTAATTACTGTGTGTTCACAGTGACTCACTGATCTATGGCTGGTATGATCTTTCTCTTCATGTTGAAAATCTAGTTCACTCCCTGCTGTCTCTTTCTGTCTCACCCACTCTGTTTGCATAAAGGTGGAGAACAGCTGCTACACCTACTGTATGCACTTATTCCATTTGTGCCACACAATTAGCATCTCAGCAAGTGGAGAGTGCAGTAGTTCTTAAGTACATTTTCACCACTGCAGCACAGACTGATTTCTACCTGAGAGTTGGTTCTCGTGGTAATAAGAGTACCTTTCCAGCTGCTTCAGGGTCTGTTTGCTGTCTGATTCACCAGAATACCTGTCACTTCACCATCTGTTTCTTCATTGACATTTCTTCTTTTTTGTCTAATGGACTCAAGACACACTTGTCTGTAATATAAGCAGTTTCCCCCTGGGGATTAATAAAGTATTCTGATTCTGATTGATGACACTTACTCACTGCACCATCTTGTGGTACACATCAGTATTACACCAAAGGCCAAGCCAGACTTCCATTTAATTCACTTTCAATTTCTAAAACCAAATACAAAGATGCTTTGGGCCTAACATCATAGCTGTAATATTTCTGCCTGCCTTTCTACCTTGCTCATCGCATTAATAGCATTAATTAATTCTGGAAGGCTGTAACTTCTATTATTTTATTTTATACTATATTGTTTTTTTAATCAGTGCCTTTAAAAAGTAATTGCTCGCAGATAAAGTTAGAAGCCACAGAGTATTTTATGCAGGTCTGTATCTGTAGAGGCATAGCCTCAGAATAAGCTGATCCTACTGTCTGCTTCTGTTCCTAACAGGGTGGGTGCAGCAGCTGTTCCAGTTCAGTTAAAGCGAAGACACTGAAACAAACTGATTTAAAATGGTAGCATATGGGACCTTTAACGCTCAGCTAAACTACCATCATTACCACTCTACCATTCATAGATATACCAATTTCTTTTAACTCTCTGGTATGTTCCACTTGACCAAAGTATAAACATGACAAGCAAAAGTTGTCCCTTTTTACCTTTCTAACATTTACTTTGGATTTTTTTTTTTGTTTGAAACTAACAGTATACACCATATGTACTGTTTGTGAAATTTTGGATTTATACCAATACTTGAAATAATGTTAATAACTAAAGTGTTTATTATAAATGATTAACTGGACAGATTTAAAGTATTTTATCTTATTTTTATTCTTTTAATTGATGTGACACAAATAAGAGCCACTGCCCTTGGTAAGTGTCATCTCCTTTATTTATAGGCTGATGCCAATATCATCAATACAGCAATGTTTGGCTGCTATGTTGCGTGTCCCTGATGTGCGTCTCACCTGCATGAAATTAAGAATATACTCACACGAGGCACAGTTTCCTTGTATCATCTTTACTGCTCACACTGTGCTTAACTTAGGGATGGGCGTATTGATACGCTGGTATCGATACTTCGATACCCGCTGGTTGATATTTTGGAGTTGATACTTTTTTAAAATATCTTGATACCACTCTGCTAATACCAAACTGCAATTTTTTCACTTCTGAAAGTTTTAGACATTAAATTTATGTGTGAAAAGCAGCCCAGGGGTAAATTGGATGGTCTTGTCACATGATGTCACATGATTATGGCAGCCCATCGGATGTCAGAGCCGAAGGCTCACTGCGCAGCCTCAGTCAAGCACTGCCTCAATCCTCACGCCACTGCTCTGAGTCTGAGCTCATTTTGAGCTTTTTTAGTAAGTAAAATAAAGAAAAGTAAAAACCACTGAGTGTCCACTGTTTTCACTGAAAAACACTGGTGCCTGCTTAGTGACAGCAGGTGTCCGAATTCTCTTTCAGTGTATCAAAAACAAATGAAATTATCATTTTGCGTTTTGCTGGTGATGACAATGTTATTGCTGCTGCTGTTGATGTAAGTGATGCTTCTGGTGTTGGTTAGGATGATGATGTGTTATGATGTTTTACAGGTTTAGTGCAGGTTCTTGAGCACTATGTAGATCTTTCAAGTAGAAAAATGCAATTAATTTTGTATTAGTGTCCCCAAAGTGCAGTGGTTTACACATTTGCCTTGGTTCGATTCCAGCTCCTCTAACCGTGGAGCATTGCATCAGTAAGGGCATCCAGCGTAATTTGCCAAATTACCAATGCAGATTAATCCGCTGTGGTGACATCTTGGGGAGAATACAAGGGAGCAGTTGAAGGTGCTTACAATTCATTTTGTATTAATTTGAAGTCTAATTATGTTTGTTATAATTTTAAAAAGGTTTTTTTAACCTTTTTTTCTTTAATTTACTCATACAGTGGCATTGGTATTGATGAATAAAGTACCATAAACTAATGGTATAATATTGAAAAGAAAATATTGGTGTCATCCATCCCCCGCGTAACTATCTGGCCTGAATATACGCTTCAGTTTGTGTCATCATCACAGCTCTTCTCCCTCATACTTACTCTCCTGCTCTGTTGTGAACACATGCTTCTGAAAAGTGCTCTTGCAGAGCATATTGTTGTTTATGATTTTCATGCATTAGCTTAATTAATTAGGGCCATTTTTGGAAGTAGTAACACGCTGTCCTCTCACATCGCTTATACATTTGTTAATTACTGATTGGTGTAGTGGTTGTTGAGGGGGTTTTGGAGCTCCAATTGAACAATGCCTGCACCCACTAGTGGGCTTGGGGTACAGTATGCAGGGATCACACTAGTCACACTAACTAGACTTGTTTGTATGTGTGCATCTATATCACTCAACTGTGAGTAAAGTGTGTTTATGTACCTACAAATAGAGTATGTTGAGATCATGTAATTTCCCCATTAGGGGATTAATAAATTATATCTTCTTCTTGTTCTATGTATGTGAATTACTTGGCACACAGTTATAACTCATCTCATAAAGTAAAGGAAGAGATCCTGCCCTTATTCCAGTTACCATTGCTGGCCTATTTGGAGGTAAATCATTTTTAGCTGACCTCTTTTTGATCTTATCTTATTATTGGCGCACCCCTTGTGCCATGGTATTGTGTTCTTTTAAGAAATTAAGCTAACAGTGATGATTGCAGCTCAGTTCTCTACGTGCTGCAGCTCTTTACCTGTCAATGAGCAAGTTTTCATAAGTGCATCTAAAGGAAGGTATTAAAAGTATTAGCCTTCAGGTATTATGGCACACTGAGCAGTGAGCTTAGTGAGTAGCAGTGAGTAGTGCTGTGAGGGCTTTATCCCCCCTGTGCTCACTAGTTGCCCTTCCTTATTGCCCTAAGTGCATGGGGTCTTATTGAGGCTGAAGGGAAGACCTTTCAGCAATGCTTAAGGCTGAAAAGATTACTTCCAACACTGCATATTTTCTAGGTCAGCAAAAACATTTGAACCTGTATTTTTTGTTCCAGTTAATTTTCTAATCAAAAGACTTCAACACTGAAGAACAGTCAAAAATGTACTCCGATTACAAACGACCGTCCCTGTCAATGAAACAAAGCCTGATTTTAACTGGTTCTTCTCAGGTGTTCCATATGTATATGCTAAGAAGATGTAACTGTTCTGAAATAGAATTCACAAGCATGTCACGCTGGACTAGTGAGTGACTGGCTAATTAAGCATCTGCATTTCTCAAGGTGATATGATGCTTGCTGGTAGCAGTAATATGCTATGCCAAGCCAAAGGGCCTCCTCACATCAGCTGAGTGGGTATAAAAGGATTCAGAAGTTCAGGAACAACCTTTCTGCAGAACATCACGCTCTCTTTGTTGTACCTGATACTGCATATATCCCATATGGATCACACTTGCATCATTGTATGTCTCCATTGACGCATTTATCTAGATGATGAATCGGGTATATTAGATTTTGTTTCAAATGTAGGTGACGTAGCCTCTTTATTCTAAATGAAAAGCTCTGCTGTTTTTGTCTACGTGCTGCAATTGAAGCTCAGCTTTATGGCCTGGGGATGTGATTTACATATCTTATCTTTAAAAGACAGCCGAAAGCTTGTCCCTGCGAACCCTCATTCAACTATTAACTTGTTATGGATTTGATTATTTTATGGCAGTGCTGTTCAATTTTTTATGCTTGGTAATTGTTAGCGCTAACCTTCTTTGCTTGCTGAAATGTCTTTGGCAGTTAATAGAAGTCTGACTAATGGAATGATTTGTGTTCAGAATGCTGTGATTATATGTTCCTTTTTGTGTCAGTGTTGCCACTATTCTGCCCAGGAAGGCTTGGATACAGCTGGATCCTGTTGCAGCAGTTGTTTGGAAGATCACACCTGTCCTGCTTGTGTCAGTGTTTGCTCTGTGGGGATAGATTTATTATAAAACTTAAACACAAACTTGTGTGGTGCAACAACTGTGTTGCATTGGGCACTATAAGGAGAATGGATTTTCATTTCATTGCTTCACTACAGAATTTCTGAGGGCAAGAGTAGTAAATTAAATAAAATAGAATCCCTGTATAGATAGGGAGGGATGCCAGGCACAGCTAATGTCTCTTTTCAGGTATAGAGATCTAAAAAAAAACAAGCTGTGATCCCAGTCCATCCAGCATACAAGAGTGCTCAGCCATCCTTATCGA
Organism: Etroplus canarensis; assembly: GCA_015106775.1. Classification (NCBI taxonomy): domain Eukaryota; kingdom Metazoa; phylum Chordata; class Actinopteri; order Cichliformes; family Cichlidae; genus Etroplus; species Etroplus canarensis. Next base: position 21,199 of record VUQH01076383.1, read on the forward strand.
GGACTTTGTGTTACCTGGAGCTTTTCCAAAAGTCCCAGAGAGGTTAACAAATAACATTATTTTAGGCCCTTTTCCCAAATCATGTAAGTTGGATTTACAGTTGAAACCAGAAGTTTACCTACACTGTGTAAAAAGACCCATACTTTTTTCTCACAGTTTGAAATTAAATCAGACTAAACTTCTCCTGTTTTAGGTCAGTTAAGATGAATTATTTCTGTTTGTTAAATGCTGCAATAATAAGAGAGAGAATATTTTAGAGAGAGATTTTTATTAATTTCTTCAAAGTCAGAAGTTTACATACACAAAAGATTACTATGTCTTTAAACAATGTGGGAAAACCCAAATGATGATGACATGGCTTTGGAAGTTTCTGATAGGTTAACTGACAACATTTGAGTTAATTGGAAGCACACCTGTCCATGTATTTTAAGGCCACACTCAAACACACTACTTCCTTGTTTGACATTATGGGAAAATCAAAAGAAATCAGCTAAGATATCAGGAAGAGAATTGTGAAGCTCCACAAGTCTGTTCATCCTTAGGTGCAATTTCCAGATGGTTGAAGGTGCCACGTTCATCTGTTCAAACTATTATCCACGAGTATAAACAACATGGGAATGTCCAGCCATCATACCACTCAGGAAGGAGAGGGGTTCTGTGTCCCACTGATGAATGTATTTTGGTCCGAAACATGTGACTCAACCCCAGAACCAAAGCTAAAGACCTTGTGAAGATGATGGCTGAAGCTGGTAAGAGTGTGTCATTATCCACAGTCAAACGAGTCCATTACCAACATGGGCTAAAAGGCCACTCAGCCAGGAAGAAGCCTTTACTCCAAAAGCAACATTAAAAAAAACAGATTACAGTTTTGCAAACACACAGGGACAAAGACCCTACTTTTTGGAGACATGTCCTATGGTCTGATGA